>JAZKJV010004000.1:600000-868955 GCA_037367405.1 Ottelia alismoides
AGAGTTTTGGGAGACTGAAGAATCAGACAACATCGGACAAACCCATATATTTCACCAACACACGATGAAGACCATAAATATGGTCTAATTATCTTGTCTGTTTTATTGGTGATAATACAAAATTGGCATGTATTACGAGCAAGCTGAATTAGTATTTGGGCTCTATCCTAGGGATACGTCCTCAACTCTCAATGAATGCATATATATATATATATGCAAGTAAAGCTGGGTTTTATCTCAAAAACAAGGTGAATTTTAGCTCCATTTTATTTAGATCAGCTTGCATTAATAATCCCATTTTTAGAAATTAGGTTATCACTTGTATTAAATCTCTGAACACATAAGTCATCGTCTACGATCAAGTCCCTTTTCCATAATATCCTAAGTGATAAACCATGAAGAGGGAAGAATTGTGCATACGTAAATTCATGATGTTATGATCAAGAGAAGTACTTATAGTGTCGCCAGCTCTCTTCATGCATATGCTAGACTAAATATTAAATTTAGCTAAATGCATGCAAGTCGATGGAAATCCGCACCTAATCATGCGTTTATTAGCAGGAAGATATTCAATTCATTTGCGCTAAGTTGAATGTTGATTACGTGTGTCTCATGAATCCTAGATATGAGTGAATTTCATAAGATGAAGTTAGTGTGCCCTAACTTATGAATCAAGCACTTAGGATAACACATCGAAAACAACTCTATGAGCTGTGTGCCTGGATCCTAAATCGAGCATTCAAGTTGAGTCCCACCCAACATGGGTGCAAGAGACTCAACACACCAAACAAATAATATAGTTCAAGTCCACAATAATATAGAACAAATATGAACAGGATACTCTTCGACTTGTCTTGAAGGCATTTTCTGTGGTCTTCTCAACGGGAACTTCAGCATGAGCTTCCAGCCTCCATTCTCCACAATTATTCTCAACGAATGGGCCCTACCACAGAAGAGGAGATATTAGATATTTCAAAGATTATCAACATATATATAATGCAGAAAACATTACATCATGGGATTGACCTAGATAAAAAATCAGCTTAACCAAAATATATCCTAAATAATTATATTAATGAAGAC
Organism: Ottelia alismoides; assembly: GCA_037367405.1. NCBI lineage: Eukaryota > Viridiplantae > Streptophyta > Magnoliopsida > Alismatales > Hydrocharitaceae > Ottelia > Ottelia alismoides. The sequence continues at coordinate 601,084 of JAZKJV010004000.1, forward strand.
ATGTCCTCAGCAACGACGCCATCTGATGAAGCGTTAAATGCATGTATTTAAATCAATTCATTATAACATAGGCACTTAGCATCTCATTTAGAATCGAGAAGAATATCAATGATGAGGTTCTCAGCTTTAATTTATAACTTAGGATGTCCAAGGTCGAACACAAGGACACAAGCCATAATACGATTATTTAGGCATTAAAATAACTTGGTTAAGTCACTGATAAATTAATCGAGGTCAAAACAAACAAACAATGCAAGCAAGCAATGCAAGGTAAATGCACATCACAAATTCATGCATGAGATGAAATGTGAATTTTTAATGCATGTTAGATGTAATGACAGAATGAACATAATGATAATTCATGAAAAAAATGCAATTATACTAATAAATATATCCTAGAATGACTCATCAAACTTAAATTCTAAGTCCAATTGATCTATGCAATGTAGAGTCATATTTCATTTAATAAGCATGGATGCACAATATAGACTCTCACAAAATAATCCTTCATTTATTATCTAATCAGAAAATAAACCTTATTAGATCAAAGGAAATTAAACAAGGATCAAATATCACTGAAATAATCTCAATCGGATAAACAATGCTCAAGTTGTGCATCATTGAATCAAGGGGAATAAATATGATAAAATATGGTATGAAACATAACAAACTGGTCCATAGAGGGTCTGAAATGCAACTATTGAAAACTAGCGTGAAAATTTATTGAATAAACACCTACACGGGGGTATTATTGCAAATAAGTAAAATCGATGGGTTGAATATGTAAAAGGTCCACACGCGCGAGGCGCGTGCAATCCTAGGTTCGGTTGGCTTCCTGTGGGTTTGGCCATGTGGCGACAGGCGGTGCTTCGACGGATGGCTCGGCTGCTCCAAGGCTGTAGGTTTGGAGTTGTCGACGTGGCTTAATCACAGCCGTTATATCATCCCCAAATTGGGGTGATCCAACGACAACTGTACTCCAGTGATCTTCCTCTCCACCTTGTAAATCTACGAAAGGGGTGGGGCTCCGGCAAGCCCTTCCTTACTCTGCCAAGCTCTAGGAGGATGTCTGAAGGTCGGGGAGGTTGTAAAGATGCCTTCTAAAGATGGAGCGAGGTCGGTGAATTTACGCCCCACTTTGGATGCTGATGAAGATGGAGAAACCTCAGGGATGCCATTGAAAGGCTTGTGACCTGCAGACGTCAGCAAGCATAGCCTAAGTAATTTGAAGTATATTATGTGCGAATGTGAGTAAAGTGGAGGCTGCTCGGAGCGTAGAAGGTGGCAACCAGCAGTGGTTCCTACTCGTTTGAATGAATAAGAAAGGAGGGAATGGTATGAGGTCTGTAGGAACGAAGAAGATGAAGTCAACCTTCGACGTTCATCACTAATGCATGATGAAGGTTGGAATATGATCAAATCATGAGAAGGGTAAAGGTGCATGACGTGCAAAATTGAAGAACATTAAATCAAACAAAGAAAAATCATTGTACATAGAAGATTATTCGCCATTGGTGGAGGAATGGCTTGTGCTTGAGGTTCGAGATGGCCTCATGGTCTTCGATTCACATGCCCAACCTTGGCACGAAACTCAAACAACCATCATTCGACATTGTAGCATAGCTGGATGACCATGGATATCACTGAGGTGGAGATCATCTTTGCGTTATCAATCCTCCATCTACCTGTCACAGAGAGGAGGAGAGACACTAGGCCTCGCTCGTGCAATGGTGGTCAACCGGCCATGATGGCCGGTGGAGAGGTATTTGAAGAGGACAAGTGGTGATTTCAGGAGGTCTTGATGGAGGTTTCAACCTCCTGAAATTGACGAATGGATTAGGTTTGAAGAAGTTAGGGGAGTTAGCATGAAGGAGGGAAGTTAGAAGGATGTGAAAGTGGCAGCAGTTGGTCTAAAGGGAACTAGAGGTAGTTGATGTAAATCGAAGAAGTGAGGCGGTTTGGACACGGAGGCAACTGGCTGGAGGTTGAAGAGAATGTAGGCACCATTGGAACTTTTAAACAAGTGGTTATGGTAAAGGCACAGACTAGCGCCCGAGATGCATCTGATCAGGAAGCGATCAGACGGCTTAGATGGAGACGGGTGGCAACACAGATGCGGGCCACATGGTGTGATCTAAAGGTGCCACGTGGCCCAATCAGGTTTAAAAAAATTAAATAAATCAGTGTTAATTTGGAAAGAATTAGTTAGAGGGTGAATTAGGAAGATTGGTAAACATGATAGTTGTAGATCTAGATGAGATCTACAACTTTCTTGCAGAAGTCAAAGAGATCAGAGGTCATTTGTACATAGATAAAAATTAAACACTAATAATGACCATAAAACAATTCTCTTTAATTTTTCGTTGCTTATTTTTTTGGATTTTTATTTTATTTTATGTTACTTATTTATTTACAATTTTATTTAAATTTTTATTTGATTTTTAATAATACATAAAATAATGTACCTTATTATTATATTATAATTAGTGACAATTATTTACAACACACAAATTAATAGTTAGTGTTAATTAGCCATTGAATCTTGTGAGCAACTTAAGAAAGAGAGTTAATAATGACATTTAATGATCATAAATCTGGGATTTATCAAGGAATTAAGGTCACCATGTTGGAGAAGACTGAATTTTACAACTTCAGCCGAGTAGAGCTACATATCACACACACTGTCCAAGATAGATTCATAGTTATAAGGGTTTGTGTATCAGTTGATTTGTTCTCACTTGGCTATTGAGGAGACTTGAGCAATGTTTTATGATTCTCAAAGGTTGTTATATTTCAAATCTATTTTCTAATAAGGTTTGACCACACCTAAAATCAAAGGTCTGACTTAAGCTCCAAACATTGATTCTATAAAGACAAGTTTAAGAATTAAATTCAATACACTTTTCTTGTGAGCAACTTAAGCAAGAGAGTTAATAATGACATTTAATGATCATAAATCTGGGATTTATCAAGGAATTAAGGTCACCATGTTGGAGAAGACTGAATTTTACTACTTCAGCCGAGGAGGGCTACATATCACACATATTGTCCAAGATAGATTCATAGTTATAAGGGTTTGTGTATGAGTTGATTTGTTCTCACTTGGCTATTGAGGAGACTTGAGCAATGTTTTATGATTCTAAAAGGTTGTTATGTTTCAAATCTGTTTTCTAATAAGGTTTGACCACACCTAAAATCAAAGGTCTGACTTAAGCTCCAAACATGTATTCTATAAAGACAAGTTTAAGAATTAAATTCAATACACTTTCTTTTTCTTTTCTTTGTTTATTTTATACACTTATTGCATAAGTGTTTGCTAGGGACTAGCAATGGAAAGTATAGGGGGTGATGAATCTCCATTTCATCACCTTTATTCTATCATTTTGGCCTTAAATACATGTAAATAACATTATTTCGTACAAATTAGCATTCATTATTTACTCCATTTATTGTATATAAAAAATAAATTTTAGTGCCAAAATTATAGAATAAAGAAAAAAAGAAAAAGAATAAACTGACAAAGATATTTTATGACCCTAAACCCCGAGTCTTACGCATCATGATGACTGGGTCGAAAGGAATAAAGTAGGTGGAGATAAGGGCCAAAAATCCAATAAAATTCCCTTTTATTTAATCATCAATAAGTACTTTTTGGAACCAATATTATTCTTCATTATTTATTATTTAAATAAATAAGCTTTGTAAATAAAAGTTGTAAATAAAATTATAATTAAAAATACAAAATTGAGTTTACACAAAAATAATATATAGTGTACTTTATATACTCTAAATAAAATATCGAGAACCCAAACTTCCCAGACCCATATCTTGTCCATATGAACTCAAAATGCATCAAAATCACCTTTAATTGTATATTCTTTTAATAAGCTATTTAATGAAGATCGTTTCATTTAATTTGGAGATAGGATGCAAAAGTTAGGTTTTGGACCCATATTGTATAGTTTACATGAATAAATATTCATTTTATTCATTCTTATTATTTTGTAAAATTATATTGTTATAATTTTGTAAATATTGTTTATAGTATATGCACATATTTTGAATATAATAAAACCATAAATAAAACACAAAAATACATAGATGAATACCTATACTTATACCTATATAGTATATACCCTTTATATATTTAAATGTACAAAATACATCAGAAAAATACAATAAAAATATATATAAGTATAGAAAAGAAATTTATAAATATATAATTTAAGAAAATAATATAATAAAATCGAAAATACAAAATAAAATAAAAATACTCAAAACATTGTTAAATATACCTGTAAATAAACCCTAAAAAGTAAGTTGTAATAAAATAACTTGTAAAACTAATAGAAATAATATTAAAATACTATAATAATAATAAACAATTTTTATTTTATGTCATAAAATTAATTAATTCATTTACTATTAACTATTGAATTTATAAATATTTTTGGCTTGCCTTTTTTTTGGTTGGTCCACTTGGACCAAGTAGGGGGAGTCTAGAGTTGACACCGGTGAACACTTCTCCCTAGGCGCCCAGACTGTCAGACTTACTATTTGACCCATCTTCATCTAATTTTCCCTAAGGATTCCTTCATCCTATTGGATTAGTTTCTTCTTTGACTTTTTGCCTCGATCATCCACCTTTCACACCAGATCATTGCATCGAGCTCTCCACCACTACATCGAATGTTGCCTCTCGTTCTTTAACCCTTTTCACCATCTGTACAAAGTCGAGTGCTCCACCTTCATTCGATTTTTGAATCCCCTTCACCCTATTTTTATCCTCCTTTTGTTCTCTATGGCTTGAGCGATGTGATAGGTTGTTCGCCTAACAATTGGATGGATCGAAGGAGTAGGTTAGAGGCAATTTCTGCCATCTTCAGTGGTGCACCACCATCGAGGTACTATCTCCTTGATGCACCGAGTCCTCCACCTTCATTCAATTTTTGAATCCCCTTTACCCCATTTGTCTCCTCCTTTTGCTCTCTATGGCTTGAGTGATGTGACATGCTATTCTCCTAGCAGTTCGCTGGATCGAAGGAGTGGGTTAGAGGCAGTTTCCACCATCTCCGGTGGTGTGCCGCCGTCGAGGTACCGTCTCCTTGTCTCCAGCAAAGTGAGGTTTCTTTTCATCATTTTTTAGATAGCTTTTAGATTTTAGTTTAATTTCTTGTCGATAGATTTAATTTTTATTGCTCGTATTAGCATAGATCTTCACAATTTTAGTTCACCGGAATTCCGCTCTGGCGAACCCTTCATAGTGCTCCGACCATACCGACCCACCAACCACCTCATTTTCTTCCCCAATGCTTATGCTACGCCTTGATCCCTTCCATTCACATTGCCTCCTTCTAGAGCAAGATCATGGTGCTACACCTCCTCCCTTCGCCAATGTAGTCACCATCCCGTAGTATTTCACCTCCATTTCACCCTCTAACGAGTCGAGGCAATTTGCCCTCGATCCAGCATTCTTTTGTGCTTGTGCAGGGAGCTTAAGTACATGCAGGATGAGCTTTAGGATTCAAAAGAGGATCCTAGGTTTCTTAAGCTTCTAAGACCCCTTGGGACCCCTCTAATGGATCTCAAAGCCTTTTGAGATCTATTGTAGATGAATATCACATTGGAGATGTGTAGAGCACCTCAGCAGCTGGGAGACCATCAGAGTAGAGAGACCGATCGAAGCTCGCTAGAAGGATTGTTCTTTCCTATTCTTTAGGTGAAGAGGTGATCATTGGATATGCCCTAGCCTCCAATTTTAATCATGGTCGTCCGATCTCTGCTCACTTCTTCCATTCTATTGAGCTCCAGATCCAATCTCAATCGTTGATCGGCGAAGCGGCATTGCGCATCCTCAGTACACCACATGGATAAGTCCGCAAATCTCGCCCATTGGATCACATGTAGTAGGGGGTATTTTGCAATATTCACCCCTCCTTTTCGTAATTTACTTTAACTTGAATCTGTCGTTTAAAAATTTTGTAATAACTGCATTGGAGCTCATGCTATTACTGCCATTTGCATATTGGTCCAGTCCACACCACCTCATATGTGGTCCCACGCGAGGTGGCAATTTTGCAGGTAGGCCATTACACCTTTTGTAATTTCTTTTTAGTCAAGAAACATTAAATATTTGTTATATATTTTTGGGTATTTTGCATAATGATCCCTGCGGTCTATTTTAATTGAATAAATGCCTTGTCAATTCATTAATTTTTGTGCATGTTTTCTATTTACTAAAATCATCGTCCATGTTCTGAAAATTCTCAAAAGAAAGGATTAAGTGCTTGCTAGCATATAGATTCATGCAACATTTTTGGATTTTCATTTTAGCCTATTTAAATATTTATTAAAAAACAATAGAGCACATTTTTTCTTTTATTTAAAAATACCAACAAATATGAAAACATTTTGAATAATGCGAAAAAATATATATTGTGTATTTTTAGTCTTTTATAACTCCTGACTGAAAATCCCTAAATATAAAAAAGAAAAAGACTATATATTAAAAATATCCAAAATCCTTAATAAAAGCATAAACAAATCCCCAAAATACCAAAAAAAATATTTTTCTCTCTAAATTTTCTTTATATTATTGTATAGTTATTAAAATTCATTTGAAGATTTTTTGACACATTTTGCTATTTTTTGTCTGAATGATACAGGGGGAGCCTTAAGCGCGTCATGGAAGCGTGAAGATCACATCGTATGCAATCAGGAGCGACTAGTCGTACTACTTGCTCACAACAACAGAATTTAAAAAATTTGAACGATGAAACCACATGTTCCAAGAACACTTCTCGGATCGTTTCAACAAAACCACAAACAAGTATTAGGTTTACCTCTTAAAGTGTGGCTACGATCGAGACTCTTAACGAGCAGACCTCCTTTCTCAATTCCAATCCAACGAAGTAGATGCTTGTGAGCGTGTTGATGAAATATGTACTCCTCGCAATCCATGTTGATGATCCAAGTGATGAATCTCTTGATCTCGTCTCTCGAGATCCGATGTCTTCTTCACGAGCCAAACAAGATGTAGATCCACGACTAATCAATCCGGCAACACAACGGCATCTCGATGACTACGACCCTCCCTAAGGTTTAGGGTGGATGACCACTCTAAGGATGAAGAGAGGGGGCGTGTGTAGAGAGAGATAGAGAGAGTTTATATCTCATGGAATTATATGTGTCTTCTCAAAGGCAAGGTATGCCCTTCCTTTTATACTAGTTGGATGCTCATGGATCTCAATCCATGTGCTCTCTTAATCTACGGTGTAAATTAAATGGTTATTAATCAATCAATGGTTTGTTTCTCCAAAAGCAACAACAATTAGTTTAAAATAAATTAACTATACCATTTTCAAGATAATTAATTCATTTTAAAATTAATCAATATACATAGATAATATGAAGACCAAGTCCCTGTACTATAAATAGGGTGGTCTACACCCCATTTGAACAAGTCAAGGTGGACGACCACCATAAAGGGATTAAGTCTTCTTTATCAATTAATATGTATTGATATGTAATAACAATTATTGCTTTATCTTCACAAAAATAATTCCAAATTAAATTTTTGAAAACTTCAATCTTACCATTGACAAATATGAATCATATTCATATATCCAACATAATATGTAACTTATATTTACAAATAAATATTTATTGTGAATCCCATTCACGGCAACATATAATTTGTAAATTGTATTTACAGTTAAATCTCTCCATCATATTATAAATCATATTTATAATATCAATGGTTATTGTGGATAATGGTATCCTCATTAATCATATCCTTGATAATTAAATCATATTTAATCATCTTGGATCTCTATTCTCATGTGGTCAAGTAACATGAATCACATTCACATTATTCACATCTTTGATAATTAAATCAAATTCAATCATCTTAGATAACTCTACTTATATAGCCAAATAATATGAATCAAATTCATATCATCCACGATAATTAAATCACATTTAACTATCAATTTTCCTCAATGCTCATACACATTATCAACAATGAAATTATCCTTGAACTCTTTCAAGAATAATGTGCTTTCTCTGCGAATACTTGGAGATAAGGACAATGCGATTGTATGTTTGGTGAATCTGCATTTCATCATTTTTATTTATTTATTTTAGCTTAAAATCCCTTATAAATCACATGTATATATTAATAAATCCATATTCTTACTAACATGCATCTCTGTTTAAATATTGTACATTTATTACTATTTTAACCTAAAATAAATAAAGGAACAATAAAGAAAACAAAAGACTGTATATATGTAATAGGTACAAGCTGAATCAAAACTCGAGAGAAGGTTAGGATATGACCTGATCGACAAGGAATTAAGTAGGGTGAGATATAGTCAAAAACACCAAAAATACACTTGACTCCTGCATATATTCCTCACTTATCTATATTACACACTATTATTCACTCCTAGATCTCTTGTAAAAACCAATAATTCCTTCTTGAAAATTTTGTATAAAACCTTGTTAAAATGATTTCATTAAAAACTTATGTATATTGTGTAAAATACATCACTTTCCAAAAAGCCATAATGCTAAAATTTTGAGATTAATATATTCTCCACCTGAACTCAAAATTCCTCAAACTCAATTTCATTGCACTCCAAATTAAATATTCTTTAAAATAGAGGCGATTTCATAAAATTCCGCGTTATGGTGAGAAATGTGGCCAATTGGGGTAGTACTGTATATTATGCCTATGTATACACATTATACTTTTATATATTACTTTGTTGTGCATAATTTTGAATATTGAATTTTTCATTACTTATAAATATTGTATTCAACAATCAAAAAATAAAATCATGTATTTATTGTATATGAATCACCATGTATATATTGTACATAAACCTACTTAATTAACCCTATAAATTAACTCATAAAAATCAAATAAAAATACCATTAACAACCATGTAGAATATTGTAAATAAATAAAATATTTTATCATGTATATATTTATAAAATTAGTTAATTAAAAGTTATAATATTCTGTATATAGTTATACATACCTGTAAATGACATCTTGTATTTATTTTAACCCTTGTATTTATATTATTTAATTAATTAAAAATCACCAAAATTATCTTTAAATTATTCCTAACATATTTTATTTACATTATTTAATTTAATTAATTCATTTTCGATTGTTATTTATTTATTTAACATTTTAATGTATTTTTTCGTCGTGCAACCAATTTTGTTTTTATTCCAATCACGCTCATATTAGCCTTCCCGGGTTTGTTTACCCACGTCAACTCCTCAGTTGCGCCCTTCTCACTGCTGATCTCGCCTCTGTCGCTCACTCAACTAATTTCGCCATGATCCTCGATCAGTAACTCGCCCCGATTCCTTCACCAACATTCAAACTAATTCAATTCTCTCCCATGCCATCACCTCAGATCTACACATCACTCCAGGAACTGCTCGTATTTTGAAATTCAAAACTCGCTGGAGTCACTCTTATAAATAGACATACGATCCCTCCACCTCAAGTTTAATCCATTCTCAATCCCTTTTCCTCTCTGAAATCAATCCCTAGAGTGAGCTGTAGGTGACAGCTACAATTCCCCATGATTAGGAATGCAAGTGAGCACCTGGAGTTCGTGATTCAACCATGTCGCCAGAATACCTCCGCCACGTTTCTGCCTCTCTGCCTTTAGCACAGATTGAGGCGTAATCTCCCTTCCTTTCAGTCCATTGGTAATCATAGTTAGTAGTTTTTTCTTTTCTGTAATTTTAATTTGTCTTTAATTTCGCTAGTAGCTTAAATCCAAATTTCAACTCAACCTCTAATCTGCACGATCAGAGGATCGTCGATCAGTTAAATCAAACTCCGACCTCTCCACCACTTAACCAAACTCCTCCACCTTCTCTACCATCTGCCCATCTCCATATCACTTCAGATCCGGAGCTCGGTCTCCTCTCCGATCACCTACACTGGAGGCCTTCCTCCATCCACTATTTCATATACCTTTGACATAATCTTCTGGCTGGAGGAACCCTCCGTCCACGAGTTATAACTTGTAGGTCAAAAGAGCTCCAGAGATAGCAAGAAGATTAGTAAGCAAGACTGGAGCAGGTTCCCGGAGCAGCAAAGTTCATCTCCTTGTAGATCGACGATCTGGTGATTTCACGAATATTCAAGGAGCTCACCAGATGCAGAATCCAAGGAGCTTTGATCTGAGATCGATTTAACAAAAAGCAAGGCCAAGACTAGGGATTATGAGGCAAATCAAGTTCAACAGTGAAGACTCTCTTCTATGTTCTTCCAGAAGTCATCGTAGTCGCCCAATCAAGAACAAATTTCTAGTTCAGATCTTAGACGTTCAAAAATCCCCAAAGCTTGGCCATTGATTCATACCTCCAAGTCTGATCAGTACCATCCACATTCGCTTCAATCACGATTGTCAGATCCAAGTGTCAGTTCATCATGGCAGTCTATATCGCCATGTTAATAAAGTGTACATTCGCAACCAGTCCCCTATCATTATTTTATTTTCAAATAAGTTCCCATCGGACATGTGTCTGTATTTAATAATTTGAACATTTGCATTGCAACCCTTCTTATTTATTTTAATTTCATTTAAGTCCTTTTTGAACTGTAGTGCATGTTGCACATGTGACTTTGATGAAAATTAAAAATAAAAGTATTTTATTTTTGTGTTACTGTTTGGGTACTAAAACTAATTTATTTGCAATCAAGTCCAATCAAGCGGAGCACATGTGACTTGGCACATGAGATTTTGGAACTTTTCAATATTTTGTCCTCTATTTTATTAGTTATTAATATTCAGTCTGCATATTTAAAATAATTATATATTCATCCTTCTAAGTTTTTGTTTTATTTTTACCAATTAAAAATTAAATAAAAATATCAAAACTCCTCAAAAAATTCCACAAAAATTTTCAAAAGCTCAAGCTTCATCCATCATTCATTTATAAATTTTATTTCGCATTTTTCTTTATTTTTATTATTTATGAAAATTTAAAAATTGAATAAAATGTCTATTTGTAATAATAATTCAATAAAAATTATAAAAAATATAAAAATTCTAAAAAATTGTTGTGTATTTATTTTGATTTATTTTAATTACATTATCATTTTTGCATATTTATCATTTATAAAATTCATAAACATTGCAAAACAATAAAAAACATTAAAAATTCATATAAAATCAAATAAAAATACAAAAGAATTCTAAAATTGCTTTCTGGAAAATAAAAAATATCTTTCATTCTATAGTATTTTCATCATATTTTTACATTATTTAATATTTTGAAAATCCAAAAATATTTGCATCATTTTCAGTTTACTTTATTAGATGTTTTTGATTTATTTAAAAGCTTTCAAATTTGAGAAAAACTCTAGAAATTTATAAAAACATTAGAAAAAGTTTAAAAAATCCAATAATAATTTTAATAGAATTTTCTATATATATTTGATATATTTAAAAATTCTTAAAAGACTGAATTGTTTATTTCATACCTTTCATATTCAATTATTTTAAAATAAAAAATCTTTTGCAAAATTTAAAAATTAAAAAATATTAAGATATTAAAATTTCGAAATTTCAAAAAAACAGAAAGCCAACAATAGTGAGCATATCCTTTCATAGATTCTTCTTTGCATAGAATAACCCTCGGGATTTTTGTAGCCTCCCTGATTTTGATCCTTTTACTATATAGGTAAATTAAATAGCAATTTCTTTTGCTACAATTTTGTAATTATTTTTGCTTAAGAATAAATAGTTCTTTATTTATGCTTTTTTGGGTTGCGATAACCCTTGTAATTAATTACTTCAAATAAACAACCCAAAATTAGCACTCAATAAAATGGCACCGTTGTCAGGGAGGCATAGTGAGGGCAGCTAGGTTTCTCTTTGACCTACTATTCTTGATTGTAAATTTTGTTTATATTGCCATCCACTTATTAATTTTTAATATTAATTACATTTAGTTAATTTATTTTCACTCATATCTATATAACTGTGTCTCTTACACTATCTTTATTTCTAATTTCTAACAAGGGCTCGATGAGCGAGGGTGGAATTCTTACGAGTGCCGGTGCACCTAAGCAAAGCGGAGATGGCTTAATCTCCACCAATTTGCAGGAGAGTGTAAGATGAGGAGAAGAAGATTTTGAGGGAGACCATCATTTGGAGCATAGATAGTTTTCATTTATTTTTGCATCATAAGATATTTAAAAAAATCATGTAAAAAGGACATTATATACTTTGCTAGCGGTGTATGTTTCATCAAGTGCTGGTGCACTGAGGGGATCTCACCGGTTTTGTTTTTCATCGCTTTGTTTATATTTATTTCATGCGGCTTTATGCGCTGAGCAATATTGATTTCTTTAATTAACTTAATTGAGCTAGGAAATTAATTAGGTCCAAAACCCTAAACAAGATTGTTCTTGCTCGCTACGTGCAACATTTAGATTAGTTTTATTTTCTATATTTAAATTCTGCGTGGATCACCCTGCATGTAGAGTGATGCCGACAAGGTATGCATCTCTTAACCCCTGCATGCATCATTGCATTTAAAAACATATTGGCTTTTCTGATTTCCTCCCTTGTTTTCACTCACATAATCAGAAAAGGAAATTGGACACTTGGTAGACGATTCATTGTAGAATACTCAAAAGAGTGAAAACTTTTAAAACTAGGAGTCCTAAGTAAACTCGACTCTAAAATAAACATAAAGGAAAAATTCTTTTCTTAGGGAGAGTAACTCCGTCATTGTTTAATTTTACTTGGAAGTGAGAGAGTGATGAACACTAAGATAGAGATAAGCCTGGATTTTCATATAGACTAGCGGTTATACAAACATGACTAGCTACTTCTCAGTGAGGAAATGTGGGTAGCTGGTAAACGGTCGGGATTTCCTTAGCAGAGTGGGAGGTTTATAGGACATTATTTTAGGCCCTGTCCTCAAGTAACCGATGAGTCTGCATGTCAGCATCTTTATTCATTTAGTTTAGCTTAAAATCCTTTTAAAACACATGTATATATTACTAAATCCATATTCTTACTAATCTACATCTCTATGTAAATATTGTACACATATTACTATTTTAACCTTAACTAATAAATAAAGAAATAAAGGGAAAATGAAGAAAATCAAATATTGTATATATGTAATAGATACAAGCTGACCTGAACAATGAGAGAAGGCCAAGACTTGACCTGATTGAATGGGAATAAAGTAGGGGAAAATATGATCTTTAACCAAAAAATCCAAAAAAAATTGTAAATACTTTTCATTTATTATATGTATATTTGTATAAAACTTACACTATTTTATTTGTCCATAAATTGACCTAAAATTAAATAACTTTCTTAATAGAATTGTAAATAAAAATGTTTTCTAAATAATAACAATAATTGGAAAACAAAATCATGAGTTGAATAAAACTAGCGACATTCGGAAAAAGTCGTAAAGCGATATTTGAAATACCACTTTCGGCTCCATATGAAGTCGAATTGAATCAAACTCACTTCCATCGTGTTCTAAATTAAATTATCTTTAAAATGGTAGTTGTTTCATAATTTTTGGAGTTATGGTTTGAGAGACAGTTTTCTGGGGTGGTTGTTGCACTTCTACCATTAAATATTGTATATATTTATCCATATTTATTTTTATACATAATGTATTTATAAATAACTGTAAATATTTTTAATAAATATTTAAAATAAAAATAAAAATAGTTAACATAAAATGACATAATTTCTTATTGTACTATATATATAATGTACCTTATGTATATATTATATGTATATAATTAATTTCCTTCAATAACAACCACAAAAGATAAAATAACTAACATTTATTATTCAAATTAATAAAGTGATGAACATAATTTATTTATTAAATTAATTATGTAAATAATATATCATTTGTATATAATTTAATTAATTCCTTTATTAACCCACCATTGTGGTGGCTCATTAAGTTATTGGTATTTATTATTATTATAATTAATGTTATTTCGAAAATTGATTGATTGATTTTATTAATTCCACCATTAACATCCTTCCTCTTTTTCTCTCCATTCAAATTTTGAAATTAAAATTTGTTACTATTATTATTTATTTCGCTCCTCTACCCTCATTTCCACTTGATCAATCCTTTGGTGAGAGGAGCCTAATCTCTAGGAGCAATCCTGTTGTAGAAAGGTGCCCAGCTTCTGAGCCGTCTAGTGACAGTGAGGCGATCTTCATCGAGGCGATCTCCATTTTATTTATCGTTTTTCATCTTGTTTAATCGTAGAGTAATTTTTAGTTTTAATTTCATAGTCATTTTTTTAGATCTATAATCATAGATAATCGTCCTAAGAGTTCAATTTGATTCTAATTCGATAACAATCACCATAAAATTCTCGATCTCATCGCTTCACGTTCCACCTCACGCAACCATGTACCTCCGACCACGAACGGTGGCCGGAGTTCCGGATCCATTCGTCCACCTTGTCGGATCCGCATCCACTCACATTTTCACTGTTTGGTTATTTTTTGACCGAGCCATCATGCACGGGTCGATTTTGTATTCTTTTTTATTGTAGGTACATAAGATTTGAAAAAAGTATTAACAAAGGAAAAAATAGTTTTGTTCTTCATTCAAAAAATACAGAAAATATTTGAAACTGACGTAGCAGGCCTCACCCTCCTTAACTACCGACGGCGCCCGCGACCTCGTCGCTTCAAGATGCATCTTCGCCGCCCCATGACCCTCGACCTCCTCCGCCAGGAGCTCCGCTGACCCTCGTCCACAGTCATTGCAACGGTGCCATCTGCGACCACACCACGTCATCTTAGCCACCACCGACATTCCAGTAGACCATCTTGGTCGCCGCCACCCATCCTGCATAGATCTGCCCCATCGCTGACCACCACTGAACGTCGCAACATCTTCCTTCATTTGTATGCCGGGACGACCACCGAAGATTGTCGCCCATCCCATGGAAACCACCATCCATCCGTCTCATCGGAGAAGAGCTCCACATGCTTGCACATCGCTCGTGGAGAAGAAGCACGTCCACCGAACTCCATCGCCGCCGGAGCCCTCTCATCCAGCTCTAGATCCACCTTGCACCGTGTGAAGAAGATCGAGGCAACACCCCCCTTCCTCCTTAGAAGAAATGAATAAGGAACAAAAGCCCTATAGAATACCCTTTTTTTGGAAAAAATGCATTAAAGCTGCCAAAGTTTTCAAAATTACGTGAAGCCCCCACCTACTTCAAGCACGTGTGAGGCACGTTTGCCTTGGGTAATTGCACTTTTCTACCCGTAATAAATTTCTGGTTATATTTTGATGACAACATTAACTATTTGCAAATAAGTCCTTATATTCCAGACTTTTAATTGCTTGCTCTTTGTTCTTGGAATAAATGTTTTATATGCTCAATAAATTCTAGAAAAATCATGTTATGCTTCTTTTGTGTGATTGTTCATTGTGAATTTTTCTTTTTGCATTTTATTTTTTCTATTTTAAAAAAACCGTTGCATTTTTTATTGTGTAATCAAAAAAATCATAAAAATTAAAAAATTGCATTAAAATTTCCAAAAAATAGAATAGTTTTATTTTTGTGTATTTTATAATCTATGCAAATTTCATGTATTAATTATTTTGAAAGCCAAAAAATGCAAAGTACTAAAAATATTTTAAAAATCTTAAAAAATTATGTAAAATTCCAAAAATAGCGATTCCACTTCCTATTTGTAGATAATTCATAATAGTTTTTTGCAAAAATAAATCTAGTAATTTTTTAGTTTATTTTATATTTTTAAATTGCAAAATATTCATGTATGTTCACTGTTTGAGTTTTCTCTTATTTTTATTCATTTTGCAAATTATAAAAATTCTAAAATATTACCTAGAAATCAATAAACCAGTAAAGATATATTAAAACACAAAAATATTTTCTTTTCATATTTCTGATCGTTTTTACTATATTGTAAAAAATAAAAAATAGCCCTTCTTTATTTTTTATATAAACTTTCTTTATAGATTATATTTTTTAAAAGTTAAACATTTGCAAAACTTAAACCACTAAAAACCTAAAAACCAGAAAATATAAACATAAAAATATAAGAAAATAAAATAAAAAAAGAAAACCGAGCATAGTGTACATTGAGATTCCTTATTATGTTTGTTTATTTTTCAACTACAAGAATAACCTTTGCGATTTGTAGTCTCCCTGAGTTCTATCCCATTGCTATAAAGGTTAATTAAATAATAATTTTATCTTGCTACATTTTTGCAATTAAATTAGTTTGAGAATTAAATATTTTTTTGACACTTGACTGGGTTACGAGGACATTACTCTTATTCATAAATAATTCATTTAAATAAAAACTTGAAAAATCTCGCCCAACAAAATGGTGCCGTTGCCGGGAGGCATGGCGATGGTAGTTAGGTCTTCTTTGCCTTCTGCTCTTGGTTTGTGTATATACTTGTTTTTTCTCTTTGCTTGTTTGATTATCTGCTGCATATTTTTGATATATTTTTCATAACTGTGATCTGGCATATCTTTTGTTTCTCTATTTCTTGCGAGGATGCGACAAGCGAGGGCGACATTCCTAGGAGTGCTGGCGCACTCGAGCGAAGCGAAGGCGACTCGTTTCTTCATCAAGCAGCAACATAGTGTAGGAGAAGAGGAGCAGAAGATTTGGACAATCCTTTGAGGACTTTTATCATTTTATTCCATTATCATTCTTCGAATAAGTTGTAATAATTACAAGGACTTTGGACAATTGACAGATTTTGGGGTCTGTTTCGCCAAGTGCCAGTGCACTTGGGGAACCATACCATGATTTGCTTTCATCAAGTTTAATTTTTTTTTGTTTTACGCGATTTATTTGTGCTTGAGCATCTAGATTTAGGTTTCTATTTGATTGAGCTAGGTAGCATTAGGTCCAAAGCCCCTAATAGAATATTTATTCCTATAGAACTCACATGGACTTAGACAAATATATTTGTGCTTCACGATAATAGTAGTTCCTGTTTAGGACAGTTCTGTCTTACATTTTCATAAAGTTTAGTTTACTTTTATGCACGGATCATATTGTATGTAAAGTGCTGGAGTCAGGTACGCACCTCTATCTCTAGCATTTATATCACATAATTTCTCGTGCATTGGCATTTTCGTTTTCATCCCTCTATTTTGTGGATATAAGACTAAAGAAAATTAGAAAAACCATTAGACATGTTTTTTATTCAAAAATATCAAAAAGTGAAAATTGAAAATTAAAAATTGGGACTGCTATTATTACTTGTACACTTAAAACTAAACGTAATTGAGTTCATATCATTATCTTGGGAGAGCAATCCCCTCATTGTAGTCACATTTTATTTGCCACGTACATGCTAAGTATTAGTGCCCCAATCCCAGGCCTTCCTACGTGTTTGTACAACTTTGTGTTTGACCACCTAACACTAAAATTTACAAGATAATAGACCGAACCTTCACGGTCTTCACATTGCGTTGAGTTGGTGAAGTGGGGGTTTGCATTATGTTTGTTTATGCTTGGTGTTGAGTTAGTTACGATCTTTTATTTCTAGATCATTAGCAGAAACATTTCCCTTAATCCCTCCCTCCCACCCTAAACTGATTTAATTCCTCATCATGTTGGGAGAACCAAGATCTCTTCCTTCAGATTACAATAGTCCTTTGGATGCAGCTCATATCTCTTCAATTTGTAAGAATAATGCTCTCTTTGATCTTGACCTAGATTTCTATGTGCTTGCTTCTCATGATCCATTGGACGATTTTTCTATGACTTTGAGAGAAAACCCATTATTTCAATATGATCATTCCTTTTCTTCCTCAATCCTGATTTCTCACATCTCCCCGATGGTTATCTGCGGGTAGTGTATTCTCTGTACTTGATTTCACTCCCTGGTAATGCATCCGATCTATCCGATCACAAGACCGAGTCTTATGATTATTTTGAGTTTTCTGTTTCTTCTGATACTTCCGATCTTTATGTGTTTGATATTTCTTCTCTCTTTGACGACCCTCGCAAGGATGAGCCATCCCTTGAGTTATTCGACGTTATACATGATCTCTCTTCATTACATGCATCGGATAGCTGCTTTCTTATTGAGTCTCCTGATCTAGACCATCCATACATTTTCGATACTGTGATTGACTTGGATTATTCCATCACTGATCCTTCCTTCCACACGTTCCATTTTTTGGGATCCAACCATTCACTCCACTCTGACGATGAGACGAAGATTTCTTTTGTGTACCAATGCTTGATTTTATCTACACATCATTTACCTGGCAACAAACACCTGCCTTTTTGCATATGTGGGTGTTATCGTTCGCACTGTTGACCACATTGTTTTTATTACACCGAGACAACAACAACGGTACTGTATTCACATTATAGATGACGTCCTGAACTTTGATACTTTGTTGTCCTAGACATTTTGCCTAGCTAGGGAGTAAACTCTAGCGCTTTTTGAGAGTCACCTCAACAATGTCTACCTTATATATACATGACTTTCATCTTGATTTGTTCCTTTCATCTTCCGTGTTATCGTTTACCTCTTGTCTATATATGTGTGTTATACTTAGGATGTACTCTATCCTAAGTATAGGGTGGTTAATGATTGGAGTTGTTCATATTCGTCATGTTCATCACTCCTTGTGTTGCTTATACTTAAAGGTAGTCTATCCTACGTATAGGGGGAATGATGATGTTCATATCGTCTATTTTTTGTTTTTATTCTTCTGATCTCCCGCTTGTCCCTCAACTTGTTGATATTCTATACTTAGGGCTATTCTACCCTAAGTTTAGGGAGCAAGACGAGAAATTGAGTATGTCAATTCTTTTCCCCGATTTTCCGCTTTTGTATAGTCTTCTATGCATATGATTATTTAATCCTAAGTATAGGGGGGATCACCGACTTATATTCATTCTTTGAGTCGTTGTTGTATAGTGTTCTTTTCACTTTTCTATACTAAGTACGAGTTATGTCTTCCTTTGCAGCTCTTTGATCACTATGAGGACATAGCTCGAGCAAACTATAGGGGGTGTCGTATATATTGTATATATACTTTAGACATAACTTGTACTTTTAAAAATGTAGTTATTTTTGGGATATGTATATAAATGCGTCAAATCCACGCATGTGTATATAGACTTTGGTCACATTCCGTCTTATTTAAAAAACAAACACAAAACATAAAAAAATCAAAAAAGAAAAATAAATAAAAATAAAAATAAAAAATTATACTATTAAAAAAATTGTATAATCCATGTATATATATATATTTTTACTAACTCTTTTTCTCTTCAAAAATAAAAAATCTCTCTAAAAAATTACTTTGTATATATTTCTTGCATTTGCATGTTCTTTCTGGATAATATTGACATTTAAACCAAGTGTAAAATAAAATTGATGAATGGAGATTAGTTGGAAATTAATCCACTTAATTTTAGAGGAACATCGTAAGGAATGGAATTAAGGTTTTTCAGGACCTAGCGGCTTCATTCTTTAAGTCCATAAGACTATCTTCACATGTTGTCTTGATTAGTCCAAGTAGAATATTTAACAACACAGACAGGATTCTTCTAGACCATGGCATATCTTGGACAAGGACTCTACACTTAGCTCTTCTTGGAGGAGGTAGTGAGGTGGAAGAATCTTTTGGCTTGGGGTAGCACATGGGTATACAACAACTAGTGAGAATATTTATCTTTGTTTAGAGAGGGTAGTGCATCTCAACCTGGTCTTATAGCATTGAGGTCTAAAGACAAGATGCTGTGAGTTACAATAATGCTTCAAAAGAGGGATATTCTACTAGCTCAAGAGGAAAAACTCCTTATGTACATGTTGCACCTTGTATATAATTGAAAAAAAAGAGAAAAATGCAGAATCTCCAAAAGTGGGCGGACCTGATTGAAAAGTAAAATACCAGTCAGAGTATACATACAAGTATTAAATAAAAAAGAGCTTCAAAGTAAATTTTTTGTAGGCTTGCAACTGGATGACGTGGCTATACTGGTCATGCATCCAAGGATTGGTAGCTACACTAGTTATTGTCCATTCTTTTCTCCATCTCCTCTTCTTGAGCTGGTTGTACTTGAACATGGAAGGGAATGTCCCCTCTCCTCGAGGAAAGAGTTGCTAGATCGGGGGCCTAGAGTTACCTTGTTGAGAGAGGATGTTTCTTTGCTACTTTTTATATAGGGAGATATATTTCATTTACACCATACAAGTAAAGATTCATGGTCATAAGAATTTATGTATGTAGACTTGTTCTGACCTTACTGTTGAGGCAACCAGAATAGGAGTCTAGTGGAACATGAAGGCTGCTAGGTCTTAAATCCATTTCCTAATAAGGTTCCACCACTCTAATAATACAATGTTTTGACAGAGCTCCATACTACAACTTTATGAAGATAAATTTAATAATCAAAATTGTCCTAATTCCTCTATTTTTCCTTTCTTTTTTCTTTTATTCACTTATTCTTTGAAATAAGTGTTTTCTAAGGGACTAGCAAAGGTAATGCATAATGGAATGATGAATATACATTTCATCAACTTTATTTATTTATTTTAGCTTAAAATCCCTTATAAAACACCTGAATATATTACTAAATCCATATTCTTATTAACCTACATCTATATGTAAATGTTGTACATATATTAATAATGTAACCTAAAATAAATAAATAAATAAAGGAAAAAAAAGAAAATAAAATACTGTATATATATGATAGATATAGGCTGATCGAACCCCGAGAGAAGGTCAAGACTTGACCTAATAGACCAGGAAAAAAGTAGGGGGATATAAGGTCTTTAATAATAAAATCCAAAAAATATTTTTAAATACTTTTCATTTATTCTATGTATATTTTTATAAAACTTACATTATTTTATTTATCCATAAATTGACCTTTAATTAAATAATTTTCTTAGTGGAAGTTATAAATAAAAATGTTTTCTAAATAATAATAATAATTGTAAAACAATATCATGTGTAGAATAAAAGTAACCACATTCAGAAAAATCCATAAAGTGATATTTGAAAGACCAATTCCGACTCCATATGAACTTGAATTGAATCAAACTTACTTCCATTGTATTTTAAATTAAATTATCTTTAAAATGGCAATGGTTTCATAATTTTTGGAGTTACAGTTTGAAAGATGATTTTCTGGGTGGTTTTTACAATTTTACCATTAATATAATATATATTTATACATATTTATTTTTATACATAATGTATCTGTAAATAGTTGTAAATATTTTTAAAAAATTATTAAAATAAAAAAAGTTAAACTTAAAATAACATAATTTCCTTATTTAACTATGTATATAATGTCCATATGTTTATATTATATGTATCGATTTAATTTCCTTAAAAAACCACCACGAAAAAAAGTAAATAATTAACATTATTTTTTAAATGAATAAACTGATGAAAATAATTTATTTATTTATTTATGTAAATAACATATTATTTGTATATAATTTTATTAATTCCTTAATTAACGCACAATTAAGGTGGCTCATTAAGTTATTATTTTATTTATTAATTTGTTTAATAATTCCACCATTAACATTCTTCCTTTTTTTTCTCTCCATTCAAATTTATCATTATTATTTATTTGGCTCCTCTTCCCTTATTTCGACTTGATCAATCCTTTGGTCAAATGAGCCTAATCTCCAGGAGCAATCTTGTTGTAGAAAGGTGCCCAGTCTCTGAGCCGTCTGGTGACAGCAAGGCGCTCCCACGGTGAGATACATTTTATTTCTCGTTTTTCATCTAGGTTAATCGTAGTGTAATTTTAAGCTTAATTTCATAGTAAAATTAGTAAATCATCCTAAGTGTTTGATTTGATTCCGATCCAACACCGATCAACATATCATTCTCAATCTCACCGCTTCACGTT
Source organism: Ottelia alismoides (assembly GCA_037367405.1). Taxonomy (NCBI): domain Eukaryota; kingdom Viridiplantae; phylum Streptophyta; class Magnoliopsida; order Alismatales; family Hydrocharitaceae; genus Ottelia; species Ottelia alismoides. The sequence goes on from JAZKJV010004000.1 coordinate 623,037, forward strand.
CTACCTCATGCAATCACGGTCCTTCGATCATGAAAGGTAGCCGGAGTTCCAGATCCATTCGTCCACGCATACACTAATATTTTCTCTATTTGGTTATTTTTTGACAGAGCCGTCGTGCTCAAGTCGATTTTGTATTCTATTTTACTGTTGGTACACAAGATTCGAAAAATATAAAAAACGAAAAATAATTCAGTTGTTGTTCTTCCTTCAAAAAAATATAAAAAAATATCCGCAACGGACCTAGTAGGTGACGCCCTCCTCAATCGCCAACGGCGCACACCACCTCATCTCTACCATATCCATCTTCACCGCCTCGCGCCCGTCGACCTCCTCTGCTTGGAGAGAGCCCCTCTACCAAGAGCTTCGTTCTGTTGTTGTAGCTGTACCATCTGCGACCACACTCTGCCGTTTGGAGCCACCACCGGCAGTCTAATAGACCACCTTGGCCGCTGCCACCCATCCTACACATATCTGCCCCATCGATGAACACCACCGAACACCGCAGCATCTTCTTCCACCCGTATGCCATGACCACCATTGAAGATTTCTACCATCCCTTGGAGAACCACCGTCATTCCGCCTCATTGGAGATGAGCTCCGCCTGCGAGCATGCTGATCGCGGAGAAGAAGCACGTCCATCGAACTCCGTTTCTGCCGGAGCCAACTCATCCCGCTCTAGATCCAGTGCATCCCCGCACAAAGAAGATAGGGGCAATGCCCCCCTTCCCCCTTTTCAAAAAAACGAAGAAGGAACAGAAGCCCTACGGAAAACCCTGTTTTTTTGGAAAAAGCGCATTAAAGCCCCAGAAGTTTTCAAAATTACACAAAGTGCACTACCAGTTCAATCATGTGTGACGCACGTTTACCTTCGGTAATTTGCACTTTTCCACCTGCAATAAATTTCTCGTTATATTTTGATGCTAAAACATTAACTATTTGCAAATAAGTCCCTGTATTATAGAATTTTAATTTCTTGCCTTTTGTTGTTGAAATAAATGTTTTATATGCTCAATAAATTCTAAAAAATCATGTTATGCTCATGTTGTGTGCTTGTCATTATGTAATTTACTTATTACATTTTTTATATCCTATTATTAAAAAAATAAAAAACATTTCATTTTTCATTGTTTTAAAAAAAATCATAAAAACTAAAATATCACGTTAAAAATTCCAAAAAAATAGAATAGTTTTATTTTCATGTATTTTATTTTCTAAAAAAATTCATTTATATTTATTTTAAACCCCCAAAAATTATAAAGTATTAAAATTCTTATAAAAATCATAAGAAATTGTAGAAAATTCCAAATTAGTGAATCTGCTTCTTGTTTGTTGATAATTCATTATTGTTTTTAGGAAAAATAAATCCAGTAATTTTTGAGTTTATTTTGTATTTTTAAATTGTAAATTATCCCCATTTGTTCACTGTTTGATTTTTCTCCTATTTTTATTCATTTTAAAAATCTAAAAAATTCAAAAATCACCAAAAAAATCACTAAAAATAGTAAAAATTTATTAAAAGATAAAAATATTTTCATTTGTTAGTCTGATCATTTTTACTATATTTTAAAAAGAAAAAATATCCTTCCTTATTTTTGTATATAATTTTTCTTTGTAAATTACAATTTTATAACTTAAACATCTGCAAAACTAAAAACAACTAAAAAATAAAAATTAAAAAAAATAAAAATTACAAAATATAAAAAAAATAAAAAGAAAATAAAGCGTAGTATACATTAAGATTCCTTATTATGATCGTTGATTTTTCAATTATTAGAATAACTCTTGGGATTTATAGACTCCCTAAGTTCGATCCTATTGCTATGCAGGTTAATTAAATAGCAATTTTCTCTTGCTACATTTTTATAATTTATTTATTTTTAGAATAAAATAAATTTTGTGTTGATGCTTGATTGGGTTGCGAATCACACTTATTCATAAATAATTCATTTAGATAAAAATCAGAAAAATATTGCCTAACAGTAACGGGTAGCCGTATTTTTACAGTCCATACTTGCTCACCTATTAGCTGAAAGTAGGTGCAACTAGTTGTTGGAATATGACCAATTTTTTGGGAAATACATGCTCCTAACAACTCGTTCACTCTTTCCAACATTATATTATCACCAAACTCTAAAAATTGACAAGATAATTGACCAAATCTTCACGGTCTTCATATTGCATTGAGTTTGTGAATTGGGGTTTTGTAATGTGTCTTGATTGTTAGTCCTAAAGATCCTTCAGCGTCATTTGCGCCTTCCACTCATTTTCTCTCTTGCATTAACCTTCGTGCTCTTGCATCCTGCCTATTGACTTCGAAGATGTCGGACCGGAGCAGTTCTCATTCAGATTTTACGAATGCATTCCACACTCCAACCCCTTCATCTTTTATTCGAGGAGACTCACTTCATGAATATTCTTCTTTCTCCACTTCACCCTTCACCTCATCCATCAACCCACAGTTTGAGATTAGCTCTAATATCAAACTAGTAACTAAGACTCCATCATTTATGAGGACTAATCGAGTGTCGTGTACATTTTTAGAGTCAAATTTTAGACACTTGATGCCACTCAAGGGCAAGGGATCCATGGTCGAACAGACCGAGATCAACAACACTATGCCTCCATTCATTGAATTCAAGCTCAATTAACAGAACATGATGACATTTAGACCACATTGAGAGATATTTTTCTCAAGCTGAGGCATGACAAACAAGATAGGAGAGAGGATGACAGAAACAATGAAGGAGGTGGAAATGGGGGAGAAGAACCAATTGAGCCAGTGGCTAAGATGACATTAAACGATGCCCATAATCTAGGGGCAGGACAAACAAATTCATGATTTCAAATCCCTGTGATTCATCAGCATTTTGAGCTCAAGCCTGCGATTTTGCCACTTCTCCTTATATTCCATGGAAATATACATGAAGAGCCTTATGTACACCTCCAATAGTTCGATCACATTTGTGAAACAATACACTACCCAAATTTCCAATAGAGGAAGTGAAGATGACAACCTTCTCGTTTAGTCTGATGGACAAGGGTTTATATTGGATAAATCATTTGGGAAAGGTTGTTACTACTTGGGAAGAGTTGAAATTTGCATTTTTGAACAAATATTACCCTCTCAGACGTCTCAACTAAATGAGATCATTGATTGCTAACTTATCTCAGATGTCCCATGAGCCTATTCCCGAGGCATGGGAAAGATTTAAAGACTTGACAGAGAAGTACCCCTACCTTGATATTCCCAAGAAAAGCTTAGTGAAAATATTATTTGGGAGGTTAAGCGGGGAAACCTAGAAGCTGGTGGATGCCGCTTGTGGGGAAGTCACTTCAACATGGAGGAGGATGTCCTTTATCAGATTTTTGCAGAGATGGCGGAGAGCTCAATAACTCTTTCTTCTTCGCGTGCTTTTCAAAAGCATTCCATTACCTCTCCTGCAGTACCCTACAAGGCTATCAATATGACGGCATCACATGAAGTGGATAGGGTGGACAGTTATGATCTGACCATCATTGGGAACCACCTATCAAAAGTGGACATCATTGAGAAGCGATCCAAGGATCTTGAGAAGAACCAAGTGATCGAACAGAGGACAATGAACTTGGAAAAGATGGATGAAATCACAAAGCACCCGGAACTTCTTGTCAGTATGATCAACATAGTTCAGAGCGCGAGTGTAGCAGCCGACACTTGTATTTTTTATTCTATTTTCCTTCATCTAGTTTGGACAATATTGTAGAGGCAGATTCTAGTTGTCTTAATTTACATAAGGATTCCCATTTGAATAATAGAAATGTGTATTTGAATATTCCCTATGATTATGTGCCATTTCCTTCTGCTCTAAATAAATCCAAAACAATTCAAAAATTAAAAACAATCTTATCTGATCCTGCAGTGGTTGAGATCTTAGAAAACATCTTTTTAGAGATGCCACTCTTAAGGCCATGGAATACATGCCTGCAGTAAAAAAAAGAATGAAAGAGGCATGTACACAAAAATGTCATGCAAGGTAGAGCAGACGAAAGAAAATAGAAAAACACATCTTGACCATGGCCACAATTCATGCCATCAGCAACCTCCCGCCTAAAAAGAAAGATAAGGGATCACCTCACATCCGTTAAAAATATTCGATCACAAATTCGATCGCACTCTTCTCGATAATGGTTCCTCCATTAATCTCATGCCATCCTCACTACTCACTGTGTTTGGGTTAGGACCTCTTAAAATGACCAGGATGATCCTTCAGTTTGACGATAGATCCATTAGTAGGCTGAGGGGCATCTTAGAGGATGTTATTGTAACGGTCTAGGGAATGAAACTCCCTATTGATTTTGTTGTTATGGATATCACGATCATACTAGGTCAACCATTCCTCCGAAGAACTGAAGAGGTAGTTGATTACGATACTGAAGAGATCATCTTTCACTCTCGAAGTGACAAGGTGAATATTGAGACGATCTCTAATCCTAGACCAACACAGTCACCAGTAGCAGCAGATGAGAGACAAACAATTATAATAGATCCTGAAGCCTGTGATTTTCTTGCATAATATAAAGAGACAGATCTTTTTATTGATTTCATGGACAATCAGGAGTTCCTTTCCCAGAAGGACTTTCTGGAAAGCACAGTCGCCATGGCCTCCCTTGTTGATCTTATTGATGTGTGTGCTGATGGAGAGTTTGAGCTGCTTTCTGAGGAACAATTTGAGTTTTTGGAGGTACCTAGTGATATTACTTTGACACATCATTCTAAGACTACTGTTGATATACCTCCTTCTGAGAATTATGACGTACAGATATATGAGCCATATGTTGAGTTTCCTGAATTATGCAATGATGGGAGACATCTTTCTGAAATTAGTGCCGAGATATCTAAGCAGTTAGTTGATGAGATTACTGATTTTAAACATCCTGATGAGACCCTCCTTTCTGAGAAGAGATCATTCGTTTCAGATCTATCTGAGATTCCATATTCTGAGCCGTTAGTAACCATGGTGGATGGAGGACATAGGACAGATCACACTCTTTCTACCAGTATAGTTACAAAGGTCATCAAAGAGGTGATTCAGACCCCACCTGAGCTCAAGGATTTACATTCAACGTTGAATAATGCCTTCCTTGCGGGTCCCCCCCAAATGTTTCCCACCATCCTCAGCTCGTAGTTGACCAATGAATAAGAATCTCGCGTGCTATAGGTTTTTGAGAAAAACCACAAGGCCATTGGATTGAATATTTAAGATCTCTGTGGGATTAATCCAGCTTTGTGAGGATGACTGTAAACCCTCCTGTGAATGCTAACGCCATATAAATCCAAATCTAAGGGAGGTTGTCATGAAGGAGATCAAGAAATGATGTGATGCTGGCTTTATATATCCCATTTCAGATTCCAAATGGGTCAGCCCTATACATGAGGTCCCGAAAAAATCCGAGATTACTATCGTAAAGAATAATCGTGGTGAGGAGATTCCGACCGGGTAACTACTTCATGCATGTCTATGTAGATTACCAGCGCCTGAACTTTGCTACCAATAAGGATCACTTTCAACTACCCTTTTGATATCCCGCTCCGCACCCTTTGTTAATTCGGTCAGATTAGTGTCCAAATTAATTAATATTTGTTCCTTACAGTCGGATACGAGAGGGAATATCAAAAACCACTTTAATTAAATTCAAGTTAATTTCAAGCGGCAATTTTTTTTTACTTGGTGAAGTCCAAGGTCGAACTCAGGGAGGCATTTGTCTCCTTAGATGAATTAATAACAAAGTCCAATGTTCGATTTTGGGGAATTATTTTTTTGATCTTTTTTAATTTCTATGCAGGACACATGCAACAAGCAAGCCAATTCAAAGTTAAATCAATTAAGGTATCAAATGAAGTCCAAAAATTATGAAAATTGGCCAGATGATTAAATATGATGAAAATGAACTACCTTAAATTTTTTGGAATTTTTAGACACTAAATGAATTTACTGTGAATGAAACATATAGGCAGGGTGATTTTCACTAATTTATTTTTAATAAATATCAAATTACAATTTTTTCAATACAAAAATTATCCTAGATAGATTTGATGATAAGGAATCTAGGAAAAATATCAAACCTTTATTTTACTGTGAAATGAACCTATTAGAATTAAACTAATGAAATCACTAAAGAATTTATTTAGGCCTCGATATGTGTGCAAATGACATGAAATTTTTATGCAAGGTTGAGGTAACTATCCTAGAGCTACTATGATTTTTTTGAGAATTTTTGGCATCATAGAAAATTAATTATCAATTAAAAGGTCCAACTGGGCAAAATAACTGAGAAATCAACCAATTAATTCATTAAAAATTCTACTGCAATTACAAAAATGTGACAAGTGGCTGAACAGATAGAGGACAAGTTACTCAACAACATGTAATTTTTAAAATTTCAAATTGATGTAAAATGACAGCTAGGGATGCGTGCAAAATGACAGGGGTGTATTTGCAATAAAGAAAATAAAATTACATAAAATGAAACATACTGACAGGGACTTAAATGCAATTACCTATAATACTGGGGGATGATATGTAATTTCTCCACTTGGTACGTGCTCCTCACGTGGGGGCTGCTTCACAGGGACCTTTTTACAATTATGAAAAGTCCCGAGGGCCTCTGTGCAAAATACCCAGACCGCACGTGCTCCTCATGTGGTCGGCCTAGGCTCGGGAGGCATAGGAGGCTCGGGGCTTGGCTCGGGAGCTCCTGGAGGTATGGAGTGAGGCCCGGCGAGCCTCGGGTGGTCCGAGCCTAGGTTCGGGGAAGAGGCTCGGACCCGATGTAGTGGTAGGCTACGGACCCTTGGATCAAGATCGATCCAAAGGATGTCGGTGCTGACGCGTGGCGCCACCAGAGACCGTCAGATCTAAGTTGATCCAACGGGCACTGGATCGCGATGGAAGGGGCGACATGGCATACTCCTGGGCGTAGGATCAAGGATGATCCTACGGTCGTCTGCTGCTTCGGATGACGGGCAACGTGGCTGACTAGGACCCGTCCGATCAAGATGATCGAATAGCCACGGGGGCTTCTTCTTCAACAGGACTCCGCCGCCTGCGGGGGAGATGGCGGGGCTCCGGCAATGAGGCCTTGGCTCCGCCCGTCCCTCCTAGTATCGATGATGCTCTCCAGCGGTTCGGAGATATTCCAGAAGGAGCGTGGTGGTGCGGCGAAGCTTCAGGTGATCCCAGGAGCTGGAGAGGGGCATCGGAGCTCCGTGGCGGCGAAGCTCAAATGGTGCTCCGGTGAACTTCTGATCAATGACTGGGGGTACCTGCAGGGTTAGAAGAAGATAGCTGAAGCTCGTGCGATCGTTCGTGGAGATGTGAGGGTGGTCGGTGAGGCCTAAGGGGGATCGGAGATGGTCTGGCAATGGTGCTCCGCCCAGGAGGCGGAGCTGGAGCTGACGGAGGGCGAAGTACGTCGTCGGAGGGCGCAAGGTGTAGCGCGAGGATGAAAGCTCTGTCGCGGAGCTCGGCGAAGTGGGAGCGAGGTGAGATGATGAAGATGGAGCTCGAATAAATGCGGAGAAATCGAAGGAAAAATTGAAACTAAGATTAAACGAAGGTGGAGGAGATTACCTGTGGTTTGGAGCTCGAGGTCGAGGTCCAGATCGTCGCTCGAAGGGGCGGTAGGTCCCTGACCTCAAGCAGCGACTCGGAGGAGTGGCTGCGACACGGAGGTGCACCGTGGATCTCGCCGGAGAAGAAGACCGGTCTTCGCTCGAGGAATCGGTCGCTTGTTGTCATTAAACGGAAGTTCCGAGCTCGGGTGATCTCTCAGGGGTGGCAGATAGGTGTGAAATCGGCCGGAGGGTGAGTATTTATAGGTTGAAGTAGCCGGCCAGGCTGGTGATGAAGTGGGGTTCATGGAGTTCATGGAGCGTCGCTGGCGGTCAACGTGGGTAGCGAGGTGGCTGGCGAGGATAAGGAATGAGTGGGGAAGGACGTGGAGGTGATGGTGGTCGTCGACGGTGGAGGAAGCGCTGCTGAAAATAGAAAGGGGAAACTCCTCCCACAAGGCGGAGATCGTGGGAGAGAGGGGTGCCAGAGGTAGGAGATGAGGTCGTGGCCGTTGGATCTTGTGATCCAACGACCCAGATCTAATCACTAAGGAGCGGGCGAGATTTTATCTAGGCGAGGCAATCTGAGGGCTGTGGAGCGACCACGTGGCGCGATGTGGGCGATGTATGCGCGAGCGGTGTGGATTGCATCTGGCGTGGTTTGATCAGAAGGACGTGATGGCGCCACGTGTCGTGCGGAGGAGAGGGCGCTGACGAGCGGCTGTGATGAGATCTAAGGATGATTGAAGGGCTGAGATGCACGGCGGGATGAGCGATTGCAATGGAGGGATGGAGTGCGTCATCCAAGGGCGTAGCGTGCAACACGTGGCGCACTGTGGGCGAGGCGCTAATGAGCGGGTCAGATGAGGCCTTGGAGATGATCAAATGGTGGACATTTAAGGCGAACGTGGAGGCAGCTCCACCGTTGGATCTGGAAGGAGATCCAACGACTGATAGCGCAGGCAGATGAGTCAAAGGGGGCGGGCCGCGTGGCGCAACCAGAGGGCGCCACGTGGCCACCTGTGATTGGCGGAACGTAAAAATTAATATAGGGAGAGGAGGAGGCTGAATTTGGAAAAACTCAAAACATGAAAGTTGTAGATCTTGATGAGATCTATAAGTTTCATGTTGATCAAAGACGGAGATGAGGTCAAATATGATACAAAAATATAGGGATACAAATATACATATACATAGTATACAAAGAGGCCCAAAAACCCAACTTTTTTCATATGGGCTCCAAATTGGATGAAATTAGTCTCATTTTAAAGGTCTTTTAATATGTATTAATCTGAAAGTGAGTAGACCTAGTTTGGAGTTGGTATGAGGGATCTATGGGCATTTTGAGGTCCAGGGGTTCTAGGGCTTTATGGGCTATTTTACAAAGGACATTTCAGGCTTTCTTCCTTATATTATTAACTAAGGTGTACATAGTATAAGGGAGAGCTTATTTTGAAAAGTAGATATTTTACAAGGGATTTTGTCTTCTTATTTAAATGCAAATGGAGTGCTAAAATGCATGTTTTATGTATGCATGTATGAATGCTATTTATGCATTATAAAGGGAAATATGCCTCTATTTACTCAGGAACAAGGCTCTATTTTTAACTTTTGGAGTGGTGAATCATAGATTCATCAACCCCCTATACTTAAACCTTGCTCGTCCCCGAGCAACTAAATGAAATGCAAGAGTGAAATGATTTTGGGTTCCATACCAAGGTCATGAACAAAATTTAAAAATGGAGCTTGACTCGACCTTTGGATTAATTGTGTGGCGGAACCTTATTGGGACTTGAACTTAAGACCTAACAGACTTTAAGTTCCACAAGTCTTCTATTCAAGACTCCTTAATAGTCAGGTCAGAACAAATCCTCAGACGCAAATTTCTGATGACTATGATTCTTACTTGTACTGTGTAAGTGAAATGTAACTCTCCATATCAGAAATGGTTCAGAACCAGCCTCCTCTAACAAGGTAACTCAAATAACTCGGTCCAGTAACTCTTTCCTCTAGGAGCGGGGTATTCCCTTCTAAGTTCAAGTGCGACCAACTCAGGAGGAGGGGGTAGAGAAAAGAATGGACGGTAGCCAGTGTAGCTACCTATTCCGGGATGCCTGACCAGTGTAGCCAAGTCATCCAGCTGCAGACTTCTTGCTAATATACATATTCCGACAGGCAATATATATATTTTTTGTTTTGGCCTGTCTATTTTTTCTGGAGTTCTTGCATTTTTTCTTTTTTTTTTCTTCTTTTTTTTGGGGTAACTATATACAAGGTGCAGCATGTACATCAGGAGTTTTTCCTCTTGAGCCAGTAGACTATCCCTCTTTTGAAGCATTATTGCAACCCACAGCGTCCTGTCCTCAGACGTCAACACCACCAGACTAGGTATAGATGCACTACCCTCTCTAGAGGACGACGGATGTTTCCACCCGTGTGCTACTCCAAGTTAAAGGATTCTACCTCCTCACCACCTCATCAATGAAGAGCTACGTGCATTATGCTTGTCCAAGTTAGGTCATTATCTAAAAGAATCATGCGTGTGCACGAGATATTCTACTTAGACTAATCAAGATGACATGTGAACATAGACTTGCGGACTCAAAGAATTAAGTCACTTGACCTGAGAAATCTTAACTCCAGCTCCCATAAGGTTCCTTGAAATTAGGTGGATTAAGGTCAAATCAAGTCCATCCTCAATTTCTACTCATAACTTGGTTCAGAATACACTAGCTTTTCACCTTGCATATGCAAGATATGTAGATGAGATGCAGATGTCATGCTATGTAGATGAAATGCAAGACTCTTTTTTTTCAAGGATGATATTCAAGAGTATATAAGAAGCCTATTTTTTTTGTTTTTTTTCAACACTTTGGTATACCTCATATTTTACAACCATTTACAAGAGGTTTGTAAGTATTATACAAGTATATACAATTTTTTTTCATTTTTTACCCACCCATAATTATTGCAAAAGAGTACGCGAAAATACACGAAAGTACGAGCTATGGGTAAAGTATATATGTAATATATACACGCCCCCCTATACTTAGTGTGTGCTATGTCCTCAGAGCACGAAGAGCGATGGAAAAAGACATAGCTCGTGCTAAGCGTAAGAGAGCTAAAGAGAAATGAAAATGTATAGAAATCGACCGGCCCCCTATACTTAGGCTCTGGCAGCCTAAGTGTAGAAGAAAGTCAAAAAGTGGGGCGGACGAGGTCAAGAAGAGAAGCGGATGAGTATACAATGTGTGCATTGGTCCCCCCTATACTTAGGCTCAGGTCAACCTAAGTATAGGTCGGAAGTGAGTATGAGGACCAATGTGATCTGGAGAATGTACAAAGAACCGACTCAAGTGACTCCTCCCCCCTATACTTAGGATCTGGTCATCCTAAGTATAGTCCAAGATAGTGATCTGATGAGGCTGGGATGGGTCACTAGAGTCGCGTGGGAGAGAGGATAGGATGTACAAGAAGAATGATGATATATACAAATGAGTCGGTCTGAATCTTTCAAGATGCTGCTGATGGCTGGAGCTCACTGCTGCAAGGTCTCACACGCGGCTCGAGGTGTATCGGCTGAATCTGTCTCGTGCATGAATACAATCTCCTCAACATGGACTAACTGCTCATTGGATTCGACGAAGTGCTTCAACAGTTGTCCATTCACTAGGAATGTCGGTGCGTCATCTGCGAGATCTGAGATCTCGACACATCCACTATCATGCACCGTACGGACGACAAATGGGCCTGTCCACTTGGACTTCAACTTGCCTTGGAAGATCTTCAGCCTAGCATTAAACAACCATACCTTTTGTCCAGGAACAAAGGTCTTTCGTCTGATATATCTGTCATGCCAACGCTTCACCTTGTCCTTGTACACCAAACTGTTGTCATATGCGCAGTTTCTGACTTCCACAAGCTCATTCAGATCCATGTATCTCTGCTTCTGCCCAAGGTGCGTGTTCCAGTTGACCTTCTTAATTGCCCATTCTGATTTGTGCACTAACTCTGCGGGCAAATTGCACGGCTTTCCGAATACCATTCGGAATGGGGAGGTGCCTAACGGTGTCTTGTAAGCTGTCCTATACGCCTAGAGGACTTGATCCAAGATCTGAGACCAGTCCTTCCTGTCCGGGCGGACAAGCTTTTGCAATATGGTTTTCACCTCCCTATTTAACACCTCAACCATACCATTGGTTTGTGGGTGGTAAGGACTCGCGACATGGTGTTCGATGCCGTAGTCCTTCAGGAGTTTCTTCACCTCCCGATTCACAAAGTTGCTACCCCCATCTGATATCATCATGTTGGGGATCCCGACCTAGAGATGATGTGATCTCTGATTAATTTACAGACAGTCTTGCTGTCTGCGGCTCGGGTTGGGATAGCCTCCACCCATCTGGATAGATAATCTACCGCAAGAAGGATATATTCGAAACCGTGGCTAACGGGAAATGGGCCCATGAAATCGATGCCCCAGGCGTCAAAGACATCACAAATGATGACAGGCTGCATAGGCATCTCATCCTTGGAACCGACGGTTCCTCCCATTCTCTGACATACCGGACACGACTTCGCGAAGGTGGTGGCATCGCGAAACAGAGTCGGCCAGTAAAAGCCAAACTGAAGAACCTTCCATGCGGTCCTCTTCCAGGAGTGGTGTCCTCCTGCCTCTAAGCTGTGGCATAAAGAAAGGATACTTTGGTATTCCTCCTGAGGAATACACCGTCTCCAGACACAATCCGGTCCTTCAAAAAAAAGGATCGGATCCTCCCAATGGTAGTGTCTAGCATCCGACTTCAGTCGGTCAATTTGGCTCTTGAGCCAATCTTCGGGAACTTTCTTGGAGACAAGATAATTCACGATATTGGCGCACCATAGGAGTGAGTCGACAACAAAAATCGACTCGTCAGGGAAGGAGTCTCGAATTCGTGAATCCTCGGAAGTCTTAAGATCTTCGAGACGAGAAAGATGATCGGCCAATACGTTCTTCTTTCTAGGTTTATCAAGGATGTCCAAATCAAACTCCTGGATAAGTAAAATCCACTGAAGAAGACGCACCTTCGCGTCCTTCTTCTCCATCAAATATCGTAGTGTCGTATGGTCAGTGAACACGATTACCTTGGATCCAATTAAGTGGGATCTGAATTTTTCCAAGGCAAACACTACCGCAAGCATTTCCTTTTCCGTAACTGTATAGTTACGCTGAGCGGTGTCAAGCACTTTGCTTGCGTAGTGAATTGCGAACGGGACACCATCTCTTCTCTGTCCTAATACAGCCCCCACAGCATGGTCTGAGGCGTCCGTCATGATCTCAAAAGGAGGAGACCAATCTGGGGATTGTAGGATGGGTGCGTCCATAACCATTCCTTGCAAAAGCTTAAAGGCCTCAAGACATTTGTGATCAACAATAAACTCCATGTCTTTGCCTAAAAGCTCAGTTAGCGGTCGGGCAATCTTAGAAAAATCCGTAATGGATCTCCAATAAAATCCAACATGCCCGAGGAACGACCGCAACTGTTTGACGTTGGTCGGGGGTTGGAGTCATCTGATCACATCCACCTTGGCAGGGTCAACCTCCATTCCTCTCTTGGAGATGACATGCCCCAACACTATGCCCTCCGTCACCATGAAGTGACTTTTCTCCCAGAAGAGCACCAGATTAACCTCACAACATATTTTGAGGACTCGATCCAGATTCCTAAGACAGGAATCGAAGGAATCGTCGTGGACCGAGAAGTCGTTCATGAAGACTTCCAGGAATTCGCCGACCATTTCGGCGAATACAGCAATCATGCACCTTTGGAAAGTGCCTGGAGCATTGCATAACCCAAAGGGCATGCGCCTGAAAGCATAGGTACCAAAGGGGCATGTGAATGTGGTCTTTTCCTGGTCCTCCGGAGCTATGGCTACTTGATTGTAGCCCGAGAACCCATCTAAGAAGCAGAAGAACTCTTTCCCCGCTAGTCTCTCTAAGATCTGATCAATGAACGGTAGGGGAAAATGATCCTTCTTCGTCGCGGCATTCAGGCGTCTGTAATCCACACAGACGTGCCACGACGTGGGTACTCGCATCGCGATCTCCTCTCCATCCTCGTTGGTGGTCGTCTGAATTCCCGACTTTTTCGGGACAACATGGATTGGGGCTACCCGCTTAGAGTCGGAGATTGGGTAAATGAAACCCGCGTCGCACCATTTCTCTATCTCCTTCTTCACGACCTCTCGTAAATTTGGATTCAACCGGCGTTGGAATTCACGAGAGGGCTTGGCTTCATTCTCCAAGTAGATATGGTGCAAACACAGAGCGGGATTTATCCCGTGGAGATTGGAAATGCTCCAGCCTATCGCCTTGCGGTTTTTCTCCAGGATCTCTAGCAAGCGAGATTCCTGGTCCTCGGTCAGTCGCGAACTGATGATGATTGTCCTGACCCGCAAGGAAGGTGTATTTTAATGTTGTGGGCAAAGGTTTGAGCTCAGGAATAGTGTGATCATCTAAGAAGTCTGGCTCAATCTGATCTGGCTCGGTATTGGAAGTGGCTGGATCTTTCTCTGTGATAGTTGCCACCAAGTTCGGCTCTGGAATCGGATCGTCAAAGGTCTCCATACAATCGGCAAAAGCCACGTCCGACTCGTCATCCTCATCTTCCGATTGTCCTAAAGAGGGGAGGACTGACAGGCCTAACAAGGCCTCTACGTCATCGAAGATGTGGGGTGATGTAGGTTCTGAGTTGTACTCGTTCCTGAAGACCTCGCAAACTGACTCATGCACTGGATCATCTCCGGAGGGGATGGACTCATTGGTGCTGGCTGGATTCTGTCTCCATGGCCCAACTGTGTCTACATGCTTGCAGTCTGCTTCGGTTGAAGAGTACTCGGTGCTGGATTCGGAATCCGGTCTCTGTCATCTTGTCTGCTTCATCTCGAGTTCCTCATCTCTGCCTGGAGTTTGGAACTGGATCTTCCCAATCTTATAATCGAACAGGGCCCCCGCTGTTCTGAGGAAGGGCCTGCCTAGAATGATCTGGGAGTCTCTCCAATTACGAGGGGTTTCCATATTTAGGACAGTAAAGTCCACCATGTATTCCTGCCCCTCGACTTTGATCACAATGTTCCTCAATTCTCCTTGGGACCTCTTGGTTGATTTATCAGCAAACTGTAGAAGGGCTCTAGATTTCCTAAGAGGTCCGAGATTAAGCCGCTCATAGAGGGTTGTAGGCATCAGATTGATTGAGGAACCATTGTCCAGGAGAGTGCGTGCAAACACGATGTCATAAACATGGCTCACCACATAGTGTGCACCCATGTCTCTTCGTTTCCTTGGAAACGAGTTCTTTATTGCACAAGTCGTGGCTACTGATAAAACGTGTTTCTCAACACGGCTTTTGGTCTTCCTGCTAACCCTAGTAGGTGTGCATCACACCTTAAGGTATTTTTGGAATGCATGAGTCATCTCCACGTACTTGTCAAAGGGGATTGTGACCTTGATGTGTTTTTTGCAGAACTTTGCCATCTCAGGGTCATCTTTTTGGATTTTTTTCATTTTCTTCTTTCCACCCTTGAGAGCTCGGGGGAAAGGGATTATTGACTCCAACTCATGTTCGGAAACTGAAAGATTTTCATTAACTTCGGGAACTGAGTTCTTTACATGACTTAGACTCTGAAACAAACTAGGACTCTAACTCTGACTGAAAAGAAAATACTGTGGCAAAACCGGTGATGCTTCTTCCGCGACTGCTGGACGATCCTCCTCAGATGGAGGTGTGGGCTCTTCATCGGTTTCGTCGGACTCTATGCGGATGGGAGACTGCAGCTTCGAGGATTCAGACGTCCTCTTCTTCTGCCGGCGATGGTGGTGGTGGTGCTGCTGCTCTTCCTCCAAGTTCTCCTCAGGTGGAGACTCAGAGGCTCTTCCTTCTATGCCCGTGCCCGATCAGGTATGGTCACGGTCCTTCCTCTCCTGAGGGACATATGATTTACATTATCGTATGAAAGGATCTCATGTTCAGATAAATAATTATCTGAATAATATACCTGATCACGAGGTCGGTTCTGGCCATGGATTATGCTGTTCGGGTTGGCCTGAACCTGTAGAGGAATTGGGGTCTTTGGCGCCATCTGTTGGTCCTGGGTAAGAGAGATATGATTAATATCGGTTCTCATATCTAGATAGTCGTTCTACATCTGTTAGACCCTATCAGACAGGGTTTGGATTGCCAAGGTGAGGGACTCCAATTCAGTGGGCTGGGCTGGCTGATTTGCGAACGAGGTTCTATACTGGCCCTGCTGGCCCTGCCGGTATTGCTGCTGGTGGTGGGACGGTGCTGGGCCCTGCTGATATGTGCGCTGCTGCTGCTGCTGGTGCTGCTGAGGCTATTACACTTGTTCTGGCCTGGACTGAAAGCGCGGTGCGGGGACGGAGCTGGTTCCTTGGTAAGCTGGGGAAGGTCGGTGAGGCTGACCATTCCCCATCCCTGACTGTCTACTGACGGGGTCACGATTGTACCACAGCCCGTTGATCTCGAACACCGGCGGAGGCTCCTCTTATCCGGTCTCTACTTGTGGGGGTGCATGCTGGTCCTGGTAAGTGTAAGTCTGATCCTCCACCCAGCCACTGTGAGGCCCCAGTGCCTGTTCCTGTACAAGATGGACTCGATGTACAGGTGCAAGTGGTGCAGAAGGGGCAGGTAGCTTCATCTTGGCTACCTTCTCAGTGAGTTCCTCCACTTGCTTCGGTAGATGCGAGAGAGACTCAAGGTTAGTGACCCTCTTGTGGATCTGCTCTACCATGGTTAGCTTGTCGGCAATCATCCCCATGCTGGGGATGAGGTCCTCGGTCAGATCCGCTACAGTCCTTCGGGTTGTCTCATTGGATAGGATTGAAGGAGACAACTGGTAGGCCCTGGTGGCCTAGGACCTGCCGGTTTCTGCCATCTGATCCAGGATCTTCCATACGGCGTGTTCGTTCTTGTTCAGATAGCTTCCTCCACAGACGGCACTGACTAACCCCTGCATCTCGGGGTAGACCACAGAACAAAGTCTGGACTAAGATCGCCTTCGAAATGCCGTGGCAGGGGCATTTCTGCACTGAGTCATTGAACCGATCCCAGGCATCATGGAAAGGTTCACTGGGTCCTTGGGAGAAGCTGGCGATCTTCGTTCTTATCTGGTTAGTTCTACTTAGAGGGTAGATCTTTTTCAGGAATAGGTCCTTGAACTGCATTCAGGTAGTACATATCACCCCTAGGTTTTTCAACCAATGAGCTGCCTTACCTCCTAAGGCAAATGGGGTGGCCTTCAGTCGAATGTAATCTTGGCCAACATTGGGATGGCTAAGATTGTTGCCAACCAGCTCGAAGTCACGGAGGAAAGTGTACGGTTCTTCATTTGTGTTTCCATTAAACTTCGGAAGCAGACTAAGGAAGTGGGGCTTCAACTTGAATGCTTCAGCAGGAACTGCTGGGGTCAACCAATTCTGTATCTCATTTTCTGCTGGGTTGTAGGCATCGACCATTGGTCGGTCAATTCCTCCTGCTACTATTATCTGTCCCATCCGAGCCCTGAGATCTGCATTTCTTTGTTCGGCTTCAGCAAGGCGATTGAGAATTTGACGTAGTTGGTCCTCATCCGGTGGTGGCTGCTTCGGTGGCATCTTGTCCTCTAGTCTTGTGTATGAGTTAAGATCGGTGTCAGAGGAAAAATCAAGGAAGGGGTTCTGATCGAGGCGATGGTCTTCCTCGGTAAGCTCAGAGGAGATGAAAGGGTTGGTTTGAGAGTAACCACCCTGAGTATGAGGGAACCAAGAATCAAGAGGGTCATGAGTCCTGGGTGGTCCAAGGTGCGCTTGGGCCGATGAAGATGAGTTACGCGGGGGACTCATAGAGAGATTGGTGAATAAAGAGTCGAGATCTCCCCAGTCGCTCATCTTGATATGGTGAGAAGAAGATAGGATTTTACTCCTACCTGTAGCAAACAAATCAATCCAAGACCCTGGGTTCACACTCAACACAGTGAAGAACTCGAAATCGAGTCCAATTAATCTTGTAGTTTTTAGGTGTGATTTTTAAGCAAGATAGCAAGGATTACACAGCCTATAGGGAAGTCGGCTAAGAGCCGGATGCATCTTCCCTGTTTAACCTGTCACCTAAGATACCTCCGGTCCTTCCTTTCTTCGCTCCTATCCCAAGTCGATGGATTCAAAGGCCACACCCCTATCTACCTGCAAGCAAGCAGAGGCTAACAAGGTCGGAACTTCACCCCGAGGGGTTACTGGCAACTTATCGCAAAGTACCGCAATTTCGCCCCTATCTACCTAAGACAGGCGGAGGCTACTTGGTACTAGTCAGTGAATCTGAAATTATTCAACTTGTGATATTTGCTAGGATCAGTTGGAACGTGATATGGAAGGCGGGGATTTGGGCTCTGCCTTAAGGTGTTCACACACACTCAAGTACCCTCACTCAGCCTGAAAACAAGGTCGGGGATTAATCTCCCGCAAACAATTTTCAAATTTTATTCCTCTTTTTTTGGTCAATAATGTTTAGCAGTCCCGATTTTAAGTTAGGTTCTCACTGATTAAGTTCAACCACACAACACGCCTATCGGACAGTCCCAATTTCCGTTTAATTAAATGTGAAAATCAGAGGGGGAAATCGAGAAAAGTCGATGCAAGATAAAACAATGATGTTATGCTGAGTTCGGGAGACTTACAGTGATCCCTTCGCTTTTTTATGCAGGATGCAAAACAGAATTGAAAACTTTTATCTAAATGCAAATGCAGGCGATAAAAGCTGCTCCTAGACAAGCAGTTCTATTAGCATGAAGAACATGTTATTTTGGCTAAGTTCTGCGGTCTAAGTGTGTCCTTTAAGTGATTTGTGTGGTCCTAATGATTACGAGCACAAGCAATTCCTAGATTGGCTCGGGGAGCCGCTAGTGCAAGCTAAATTACATTCACCCACACAGCACACGGGGACACGGTTCCACTATATTTACACGCGCGAGAACCCAAACGGGAACCGCTGGAAATAATGCAAAATGAAAAAAAATAAAAAAATGTAAATTACAAAGCCTCTCTATTCCCTCAATAATTTTAAATGCTATATCCTCAAAGCGTCTTCGACTCCTTGCGTTCCTCGCACAGAAAAATATTGAGGTCAGAGAGTGACACAGAAAAATAATGAACAGAAATAAACGAGAGAAAATAATTACAAGAAAACCGGGGGTCAGACTACCTGGGGAGAGAAAATCAAACAATCAGGATTTCACTAAAAATTAACCTAAGCCGTGCCTCCCCGACAACAACGCCATTTTGATATCCCGCTCCGCACTCTTTGTTAATTCGATCAGATTAATGTCCAAATTAATTAATATTTGTTCGTTGCAGTCGGATATGAGAGGGAATATCAAAAACCACTTTAATTAAATTCAAGTTAATTTCAAGCGGCAATTTTTTTTTACTTGGTGAAGTCCAAGGTCAAACTCAGGGAGGCATCTATCTCCTTAGATGAATTAATAGCAAAGTCCAATGTTCGATTTTCTGGGAATTATTTTTTTGGTCTTTTTTAATTTCTATGTAGGACACATGCAACAAGCAAGCCAATTCAAAGTTAAATCAATTAAGGTATCAAATGAAGTCCAAAAATTATGAAAATTGGCCAGATGATTAAATATAATGAAAATTAACTACCCTAAAATTTTTTGGAATTTTTAGACACTAAATGAATCTACTGTGAATTAAACATGCAGGCAGGGTGATTTTCACTAATTTATTTTTACTAAATTTTAAATCATAATTTTTTCAGGAACAAAAATTATCCTAGATAAATTTGATGATAAGGAATCTAGGAAAAATATCAAACCTTCATTTTAATGTGAAATGAACCTATTAAAATTAAACTAAAGAAATCACTAAAGAATTTATTTAGGCCTCGATATGTGTGTAAATGACATGAAATTTTTATACAAGGTTCAGTTAACTATCCTAGAGCTATTGTGATTTTTTGAGAATTTTTGGTCACAAAAATTTATTATCAATTAAAAGGTCCAACTAGGCAAAATAACTGAGAAATCAACGAATTAATTCATTAAAAATCCCGCTGCAATTACAAAAATGTGATAAGTGGCTCAACATATAGAGGACAAGTTAATCAACATCATGCAATTTTTAAAATTTCAAAATGATGTAAAATGACACCTAGGGATACGTGCAAAGATAAGGGTGTATTTGCAATACAGAAAATAAAATTACATAAAATGAAACATGCTAACAGGGACTTAAATGCAATAACCTATAATGCTGGGGGATGATATGCAATTTCTCCACTTGGCACGTGTTCCTCACGTGGGGGCTGCTTCATAGGGACCTTTTTGCAATTATGAAAAGTCCCAAGGGCCTCTGTGCAAAATACCCAGACCGCACATGCTCCTCACGTGGTCGGTCTAGGCTCGGGAGGCATAGGAGGCTCGAGGCTTGGCTCGGGAGTTCCTGGAGGTCTGGAGTGAGGCTCGGCTAGCCTCGGGTGGTCCGAGCCTAGGTTCGGGGAAGAGGCTCGGACCCGATGTCATGGCAGGCTGCGGACCCTTGGATCAAGATTGATCCAAAGGATGTCGGTGCTGACTCGTGGCGCCACTAGAGACCGTCAGATCTAAGTTGATCCAACGGGCACTGGATCACGATGGAAGGGGCGATGTGGCGTACTCCTGAGCGTAGGATCAAGGATGATCCTACGGTCGTCTGCCGCTTCGGATGACGGGCAACGAGGCTGACTAGGACCCGTCCGATCAAGATGATCGAACGACCACGGGGGCTTCTTCTTCAACGGGCCTCCGCCGCCTGCGGAGGAGATGGCGGGGCTCCGGCGACGAGGCCTTGGCTCTGCCCATCCCTCCTAGTATCGATGATGCTCTCCGGCGGTTCGGAGATATTCCAGAAGGAGCGCGGTGGTGTGGCGAAGCTTCAGGTGATCCCAGGAGCTGGAGAGGGGCATCGGAGCTCCGTGGCGGTGAAGCTCAAAAGGTGCTCTGGTGAACTTCCGATCAATGACTGGGGGTACCTGTAGGGTTAGGGGAAGATAGCCGAGGCGATCGTTCGTGGAGATATGAGGGTGGTCGGCGAGGCCTAAGGGGGATCGGAGATGGTCTGGCGAGCTGGAGCTGATGGAGGGCGAAGTACGTCGTCGGAGGGTGCATGGTGTAGCGCGAGGATGAGAGCTCCGTCGCGGAGCTCGGCGAAGTGAGAGCGAGGCGAGATGATGAAGATGGAGCTCGAATAAAATTGGAGAAAACGAAGGAAAAATTGAAACTAAGATTAAACAAAGGTGGAGGAGATTACCTGTGGTTTGGAGCTCGAGGTCGAGGTCCAGATCGTCGCTCGAAGGGGCGGTAGGTCCCTGAGCTCAAGCAGCGACTCAGAGGAGTGGCTGCGACAAGGCGGTGCGCCACGGATCTCGTCGGAGAAGAAGACCGGTCTTCACTCGAGGAATCGGTCGCTTGCTGTCACCAAATAGAAGTTCCGAGCTCGGGTGATCTCTCAGGGGTAGCGGATAGGTGTGAAATCGGCCGGAGGGCTAGTATTTATAGGTTGACGTAGCCGGTCGGGCTGGTGATGAAGTGGGGTTCATGGAGTTCATGGAGCGTCGCTGGCGGTCGACGTGGGTAGCGAGGTCGCTGGCGAGGATAAGGAATGAGTGGGGAAGGACGTGGAGGTGATGGTGGTCGTCGACGGTGGAGGAAGCGCTGCTAAAAATAGAAAGGGGCAACCCCTCCCGCAAGGCGGAGATCGTGGGAGAGAGGGGTGCCAGAGGTAGGAGACGAGGTCGTGGCCGTTGGATCTTGTGATCCAATGATCCATATCTAATCACTAAGGAGCGGGCGAGATCTGATCTAGGCGAGGCGATCTGAGGGCTGTGGAGCGACCACATGGCGCGATGTGGGCGACGTATGCGCGAGCGGTGTGGATTGCATCTGGGGTGGTTTGATCAGAAGGACGTGATGGCGCCACGTGTCGTGCGGAGGAGAGGGCGCTGACGAGCGGCTGTGATGAGATCTAAGGATGATTGAAGGGCTGAGATGCATGGCGGGATGAGCGGTTGCGATGGAGGGATGGAGTGCGTCATCCAAGGGCGTAGCGTGCAACACGTGGCGCACTGTGGGCGAGGCGCTAATGAGCGGGTCAGATGAGGCCTTGGAGATGATCAGACGGTGGACATCTAAGGCAGACGTGGAGGCGGCTCCACCGTTGGATCTGGAAGGAGATCCAATGGCTGAAAGCGCATGCGGATGAGTCAAAGGGGGCGGGCCGCGTGGCGCAACCAGAGGGTGCCACATGGCCACCTGTGACTGGCTGAAAGTAAAAATTAATATAGGGAGAGGAGGAGGCCGAATTTGGAAAAACTCAAAACATGAAACTTGTAGATCTTGATGAGATCTACAAGTTTTATGTTGACCAAAGACAGAGATGAGGTCAAATATGATACAAAAATATAGGGATATAAATATACATATACATAGTATACAAAGCTTGAGCCACCACAAAACTTGAAGCAGTTGAGGTCATTTCTGGGACACGTAGGATTCTATAGGCGATTCGTAGAGGACTTCAACAAGATTTCCAGACCTTTGATTGGGATTCTATGCAAGGAGAGCAAGTTTGTTGTTGATGAGAAAGTCCTCCTTGCATTCAATCAGATGAAAGATATGGTTATTAGTGCTACTGTCTTATAGCAACCCGATTGATCTCTTCCTTTCAAGATCATGACGGACACCTCAGATTTTGCAGTTGGAGTTATTTTAGGATAGAGAAGGGATGGCATACCATTTGATATACACTATGCTAGTAAAACTTAGGATGAAGCACAACGAAATTATACATTTGCAGAAAAAGATATGTTAGCAGTTGTGTTTGGGCTAGAAAAGTTTAGATCTTACTGAAAACTCGGATTTTTGCGAGGGTCAAAATAGTCCACACAAGGCGGGACTACAGTGTCGCTGAGCGACCGCTCACGAAACCCGAATTAATCAACAATTAACCCACAACAGATAAATCAAGCAATGAAAGTAAATGTGCAGAGTTAAAATTTATTATAACTCTACAACAAGATGTGTATAGGTGCAAGTATTGTAGAGGTCGAACACATGGAGCAGACAGGTAGAACGGGGCAAAATGCTCAAAATGTGTGTGTATGTGATCAAATGTCTATTATGCTAATTTTTTGTGGGTTTTTAATTTTATACTTTTTTTTAATTTTTAATTTTATAATTTTGTATTTTGATTTTTAATTTACTGATTTAATATTTTCTTTTTATATTTTATATTTTTTTATTTTCTTTTTCAATTTTGGAAAATAAAAACAATGTAATAAAAGGCAAGCTAGAGTATTTATAAAAATAGATAAAAATACTCAAAAATAAGCAAATAAAGTCTTTTTGGTCTTTTTATACTTTTTTACTGTTTTTGTGATTTTTGGGAATTTTCAAGAATGTTTTTGGTATTTTTAATTAGCAAAATAAAGCAAACAGTGAATAAAATGCAAGGCTGAAACTTAAAATGGAGAAATAAAATAGAAAACAATAACAAAAATTCTCGAAGTTAATTCTCAATGAAAGATAATGAAATAAGGAAAATTTAGGCACAAAGTTTATATTTTTAGGGATTATGTAGAATTTTTAATATTTTTATAGAGGTTTTTAGAGTTTTGTGATTTTTTGGAGTTTCTTTTGTATTTTTAATGATTTTTGGTTTGGAGCTAAGACACACTAAAGGTAACAAAATATATTTTTTTGGGATTTTTCTGGAGAGTTTTTATATTTTTTAGTGATTTCCTAATGCAAACAGAGCTGAAAATGGCTATTTTTGATTTTTAATAAATATAAAAATGCAATAATTATGAAAAATAAAAATATGGCGTTAATCTATGATGCAACAGAGACTTAAACTGAATTTTGGAGATTTTTTTGGATTTTATAGGTGCATGCATAAAATACAAGCAACAAAAAGAAAAACCATGTTCGCAGGGGCTTTTTTGTGAATATTAGAAAGCTATAGGGCCTTAGCGCAACTTTCACAAAAACTTACAACTGAATCAAGTATTTACTGGACTAAGATTAATAACAAAAATGCCCGAAGAGCTTTCCCGCAAAAGCACCCAGGTCACCCGCGATGGCATGCGCCTGGCGGGGGTGTATATGCGAATTGCAAAACTTCGCGGAATAAGGATGCAAAATAACCAAAGTTTCTAAAGAGGGCACGGATAGTTTAGATGCTACTTAAATATTACAAAAAGATACGGGGGACAGTTTGCAAAATACCCAGCCTATTATGCAGCACGGACGGCGGATGGGCTGCCACTATTGCCACGTGTCGCGACGCAGGTGCGCGATACCCCTTGGGCTGTGCAGCCTCGATTAGATCTGAGATGGGCGATCAGACGGTCAGGGGCTATCTTCATCTAACGGCGCCTGTACCCCCTGGAGAGTGTGCTTGATTCGACGGCAGTGGATGCGACTGGAAGATCCGAGGAAGAACTCGGCCTTGCCGAGTTTCGGTCACGCGCGGGGGCTTGCTCCAACCGCAAAAATCACGGCCGACGGTCGTATTCTCCTCCAGCTACTCCTCCCCTACGTCCAGGTGGGGCAGATGGGGGCCAAAGTCCACGGTGTGAACTGCGGTCGTGCGAGGTCGCTCCGGCAGACCTGGGACGTTCACGGCAAAAAGATGAGGCACGAGGGCCTCTCCTGGGACCTGCAATGGAGAAACAATAGCGCAGCAGAACAAGTATGCAGTCCCAGACCTTATTGGCGGAAGACGACGGCGTTTGATGGTGCAGGTGGTCGCCGGAGCTCTTGAGCTCCAGCAAGTGTTCGATCTTTGAAAACTATGTGAAATACTTGTTTAATCGACAAACCAAAAGCATGTACTAAAAACTACAATTAACAGCGAGCTAACAAGCAAGAAAGTAGAAGAAAAACGTGACCTCAAGGGTAGGTAACCCGAGATAGTGACCTAACGGCCAAGCTTGGCCGGAGATGGGTGGAGCCACTCCTCGGCCCGCTAATCCTTTCCCCTCGACGGCCGGAGAGATCCCTGCCACGTTACTCAATCCAGGGCCGAAGAGAATGGAGGAAAATCGGGTCAAAAGAGGGTTCCAGGGGAGAAGGAAAGAATGGGTGCGGTTTTGAATGTTGGTGATCGAGGCTCCTTGATCGAGGTGCCA
This sequence comes from Ottelia alismoides, assembly GCA_037367405.1. Classification (NCBI taxonomy): domain Eukaryota; kingdom Viridiplantae; phylum Streptophyta; class Magnoliopsida; order Alismatales; family Hydrocharitaceae; genus Ottelia; species Ottelia alismoides. Next base: position 647,838 of record JAZKJV010004000.1, read on the forward strand.
GAGGTGGCACAGGCATCCAATCTCCGAGACAATCGATGGGCGTGCAAGATGGTGTATCGAGGAAGAAAAGTCATTCAGACCTCGGCAACAAAGGATGCAAGGTGCGCCCTCCAAAAAGGGGCAAAAACCTTGAAAAATGCATTTCTGACAATAGCCAGACCTCGGTCAGAGAGTTGACCGAGGTCAAACAAGGAAGAAATATGGTTGGTCCACGTGGACCAACCAGAAAAAACCTTGGAAAAGAGATTTGTTAATTCGATTTAAAATAGGAGATGATTTTATTAATTTTCAGTTATAAAATAAAAAATGTTTATTATTTTATAAATTATTTTATTATGATTTTTATTTATTTTTATGAAGTATATTTTTACAAGTTTGCATTTATGCCCTTTATAGTATATATATCTATATATTTAAGTATTCTATTTTTATTTAGGTATTTTTAAGATTATTATTTTTATTTATGATTTTATAAAATTATAAAATACTTTTATCTACACAAATATATTTTTATTTAATTTTTCTGATATGTTTTGTATAATTAATAAAATATAAGTATAGTTTATACATGTCTGTATGTAAGTATAATACCTATGTTTTAGTATACAAGTATTTTTATTTGAGTTGTATTTATGTTTTTATTCCAATTTTAATGTACATAATTATTATAAGTAATATTTAAAATATAAAAATATAAAAATAATAAATAATTAATAAATTGAATATTTTATTCGGTACACTGTACAATGAGGGTCCAAAAGTCAACTTTCAAACCGTAGCTCCGCCAAATGCGAAACCACTGCCATTGGATAGCTTATTTTCTTCTATATACAATTAAAGGTGATATGCTGCATTTGGAGTTTTTATTTGTGAGATACGGGTCTGGGAAGTTGGGATTCTGGATTTTTATTCAGACCATAACTTTTTATCTGTACATTATTTTTTAGTGAAATCAATTTTGTATTTTTCTTTATTTAATTATCTACAACTTTCATGTACAAAGTTTTTTTATTTGATGTATAAAAAGTGGAACCAAAAATAGATCCCAAAATGAATAAAGAATGAATTAATAATTATAGGTATTTTATCTGTATTTCTGAACTTATCTCCCCCTACTTTATTCCTTGTCGACCTAGTCATCAAGATGCCTAGGTCTCGGGGTTTCGGGTCATAAAATATTTACAATATTTTAATCTTTTTCTTTTCTTTTCTTTATTCTATAATTCTGGCAGAAAAAACCGTATTTTATACAGTATTTACACACATGTACATGAATGCTAAAATGCATGAATTACGCATATTTACACGCATTTACTAGGGTTTTTAAGGCCAAAATGATAGAATAAAGATGATGAAACGTGGATTCATCATCCCCCTATACTTGCCTTTGCTAGTCCCTAGCAAACACTTATGCAATAAGTGCAGAAAAAGAAAAACAAAGAAAAGAAAAAGAAGAAAGATGGATGAAGTTTAATGATCAAACTTGTCCTCTCAAAATCAATGTTTGGAGCTTAAGTCGGACCTTTGGAATTTTAGTGCGGGCGGAACCTTATTGAGAACCGAATTTGAAATCCAACAGTCCCTGAGAATCCCAAAACTCTGTCCAAGTCTCCTCAATAGCCAGGTCAGAAATACTTCAACTCATACGCAAACTCTTACGACTATGAATCTGACTTGTACAGCGTAAGTGATGGTGGCTCTCCCCAGCTAGAATGACAAAGAAACTGACTTCTCCAGTACGACAACCCAATGATTCCCCAATCCAATGACTCCATCCTCGAGGAGCGGGGTATTCCCTTCTAAGTTCAAGTGGCAACCAACTCAAGAGGAGGGGGTGAAGAGAAGAATGGACGGTAGCCAGTGTAGCTACCTATCCGAGGATGCAAGACCAGTGTAGTCAAGTCATCCAGCTGCAGGCTCACATGATATGACTTTGGAACTCAAGCTTGCTTATTGACTTTACAACATATGTACATACTTTGCAGGCTTTTTATTTTTGTACATGCCTGAACTTTTTTTTTTTGAAATACTATTCACAGCAGCATTTACATAAGGAGTTTTTCCTCTTGAGCCAGTAGACTATCCCTCTTTTGAAGCTTTATCGCAACCCACAGCTTCCTGTCTTTAGACTTCCTAATCACTGGACGGGTTGGGGTGCACTTCCCTCCCTAGAGGAGGACAAGTGTTTCCACTTGTGTGCGTCTCATACCGGCAAATCCAATCCCCTCACCACTCCACTGAGTTGAGCCATGTGAAAGGTGCAGGTGTCCAAGTTAGGTCATTATCAACAAGAATCGTGCGTGTGCTCCGAAATACTCTACTTAGGCAGTCAAGAATCCATTGAACCAAGTCTCGTGATCCTCAAAGAATTAAGTCAACTAGACCTGAAGTACCTCGAACCCAATTCCTATAAGGTTCCTATTATTAGGTAAATTTTAAGGTCCAATCAAGCTCCAATCTCCGGATTTTACTTAGACTTGTTCAACTATCAAACTCAATCCGAAAAATGCGAATGCCATGCAATGCAATGCAGAAAATATTTTTGTGATGCAATTTTCAAAGATTTTGAACTTTTTATGGATTTTTGAAAAGATGATGATGATGCATATGCATTTTTTTGTCTTTTTCAAAAAGATTTTTCAAATGTTTTTGGATTTTAATTTTGCAAATGTTTTTGGAATTTTTGAAAACGAAAAGATTTTGGCTAAAAGCTGGGTTAAAAATATGTACATGGGAGTGCTTCTTATATCTACAAGAAGTGGATTTTAAGAATTTACAGGGTAAATGATCAATTTTATACATATATGTAGTGGATTTTGGTGTGATGTAAATATTCCTCAAACTTATTTGACACAGATTTTTCAAACAATTTTTGAAAACTATAGTCCAAAATAATTTTTACAAACATTTTTGCAAACATGTACACACAATTGAAAATCATTTTGCAAAGGCTTTCAAAACAGTATATATGGGTTTTTCAAAACATTTTTGCAATCATTTTTCAAACCATTTGCAAATCCTTTTTCAAACATTTTATTTCACACAAAGAGAAGAAATTTTACAAAACACACATTTTTACACAGGTTGAAAACATGTAACAAAATATTTTCAAAATAGTTTTCAATAGATGTTCACACAGATTTTCAAACTATTTTTCAAACATTTTGCAAAAAACATTTTCACCTGATTTATTAATCAGTAAATACAAAAAGAATTTGAGGAATAATCACATCTTTTTATTAAGAATTTTCAATGAATTTTAAAGAATTATTCTTAGACATATTATTAAGAAAATACGAAAGTACGAGTTATGGCTAAAGTATATACGTAGTATATACGCCCCCCTATACTTAGCTTGAGCTATGTCCTCATAGATCAGAGAGAAAAGAGAAGACATAACTCGTACTAAGTATAGGCAAGCCTAAAGAATAAATAAATAAAGGAATGGATGAACAAACGAATGAGAAGTTGACCGTCCCCCTATACTTAGGATCAAATAATCCTAAGTATAGCAGACTGTACACAACGCAGGGAGGGTCAAGGGTGGGAATGAACAGACCGTACTCAGATTGTCTCCCCCTATACTTAGGGTAAGATATCCCTAAGTATAGACAAGAAGAGGAGACAATGGAGAGGATCGAGAGGAATAGAAAAACTCGGGGTGCACACCCCCCTATACTTAAGACAAAGTACGTCCTAAGCATAGAAGACTGTCTACAAGGGGCGACACCTTTTCGGTAGATGAAGAAGATAGAAGAGAAAAAGAAGAAAAGAAGAAAAGGAGAAAATAAATCGGAAGATGGCAGAAGATAGAGAAGGATATACACATCACTCCCCCTATACTTAGGGTAATAGAAGCCCTAAGTATAGGCGACAACAGGAGTAATGAAACGGAACGAAGAAAGAGCACTCGGCTCATCCACCCCCCTATACTTAGGACAAAGTACGTCCTAAGTAAGGCAAACACGAGAATGGGTGGACGAGCAAAACGGTAGAGAGAAAAGAGGTAGATACACCAGAGAGGATATACAACAGAGACGGATGTACAGATGATCAAGAAGGTTGAAAGCGAACCTTCTTGCGAGACTGTTGAGGAATAGATCTAGTGTGGTGCAGGTCGACATCAGGGTCCACAGTGGACGGAAGACGGTCAGGGTCGACAGAGTGAAGATCCTCAGTGGCCCTAGGGTATAAAGGCACAGACGGGGTAGTGGAAGAAGTACGGCTAGGTCCGGCCTTGGGAGTCTCGCTGATATCAAAGTGAAATGGGACGAACTCATCATCATTGGAAGTAGTGTACTCAGAGTTGTCCTGCGAGGTGTCGTCCAGGTCAAAACCAAAAGGCACGAACTCATCAGTGGAAGTAGTCGAACTCTGTTCGTCCTCTATAATCTCAACTAGATCATCTTTTTCATCAAAAGGTCCGAATTTCTGAAGAAAAGCAACTAAATCAAATTCGGCCTTAGTCTCATCAGTATCTACATGGACAGGGGCGGACTCATCAGTGGAAGTAGTCAGAGCATGTCCGTCCTGTATACTCTCTAAATCTGCCCTCCGCTCAATGGTATCGATCGTGTAAATCCCACGGATGTCATCAACACATCGCTAATCACAAGAAGCAGCAACACCAAGGTCTATGCTTTCCGAGCTTTCCTCCTTGGAGAGGAATTCTCGGGTCTCATCATCGGTCATGAAGAAGGTCTCTCTGATATCCTCATATAGATCATAGTCCTCGGGGTCAGCCAAGATAGGTGAAGTCATATCAGATGCAGGTCTCTGTTCGGTAGTAGGTGCGGTTATCAACGCTCCGCTCTCGTCAGCAGTACGGAAGTGAATCTCTCCTGATCCGTAATCAATAACGACCCTCGCAGAGGCGAGGAATGGTCATCCCAGGATGATTGGAGAGTGCTCCCTTGTGGAGGTCTCCATGGGCAAAACGACAAAGTCAACAGTATAGCTCGAGCCCTGAATCGAAATGATGGCGTTTTCAAGGATACCCTTCAGCCTCTTTATTGATCCATCAGCAAACTGTACGATCATCTTGGTCTTCTTGAGAGGCCCTAAGTGAAGAGACTGTACCAGCGAGAAGGGTATGATGCTAATCGAAGCACCGCCGTCTAGGAGAGTGTAATCACAAGTATGGTCAGAGATGGTGCAGCTAATGAAAAGTGTGGCAGTGTTCCTCTTTTGAGGAATGGGACGGTGTGTGATGGCATGGGTAGTGGCCATGGTCAGAATATGACGCTCAGATCTGCTCCTCCGCTTTCTCTTCTTGGGAAGAGGAGCAGATAAATCGGTCATGGCCTGCTGAAGTGGGGCACGAATAATCTCATGTATGGTGGCCACCACTTCGGGTTCAATCAACATTTTTTTGAATTTTTGGACCTCCTCCATACAAGGGAGGAAGTCGGAATCAGCATATACACGAGGTATGCCAAGAGCAGTCTGTACAGCGGCATCCTCGGGGTCAAAGGTGGGACCGGGTATGACTGCATGTGTGGTCAAAAAGTCTGGCAAGTGGGCGCTCTCCTCACAGTCCGACTCGATCGTGTATCTCCCGAAATCTTTTTGTGTTTTTAAAATTTTCTCATTTTTTTGTATTTTGGGCGATTGCAAGCTCTCATGGAAATCCTCGAATGAACCCATATCATCAAATGGTAGAATATCATGGTCGCTCTTATTGGTACTAGTGAGGTGGTCAATCCTCTGTCTCATATGATCCATCATCTGGGTCAAGTGCTCAAGGGTGGACTCCATGAAAGGTGACTCCATCAGCTCAGTCTCGGGTGGATGTGAAGGTGGAGGCGGATAATACACAGGTGGAGATAGAGGTGGGTGTGGGTAGAAATCTGAGTCCTGATACTGTGGCTGAGGCGGATATGTACAAAAGTCAGGAGCAAAGTCCTCCTGAAAAAAAGGAGGTGGACTGGCTGGAGTAAACGAGTGATCCGCAAAGTTCGGATAGAATACGCTCCAATCGGCCATCTCGAAACAAAAGAAAATGATCGGGAGAGCACGATGGTCAAGTCAAGAGAGTAGAAAAGAAGGCGCAAATGCGCGGGGATGATCTAGGACACACACAAAACAATCACAAGCAAAAATGAAAACAAGTCAAACCCTCAATTCACCTACTCAACTCGGTAGAGACCGCAAAGAGCGGTCTTTTTATCTTGTCTGTTTTAGAGTTAGGTGAGAAGTCAAAATATTTGCACAAACACTTAGGGGGCTGAATGGGATTTGCGCACTATCCTTAGTGTGTGCGCGAGCAAGTAAAAGCGAAGACAATGAGGGGATTACTCGCCCCAAGACAATATTTTCTTTTTGATGGATTTTAGGGTTGAGTAATATTAACAGTCCCAATTTTATTAGTTGTCACTTTTTTTTGGATTTTTAGTAAAAATGCACGTTCCTATCGGGGATTCAATTCCTTTGAGCACCTAAGTTGGCAAAATCAGAGGGAGAGTCGGAAAAGCAATGCAAGCGGCAAATCAATGATGGATGCTAAAGAGAAATGCTCACCTTGCCTCCGGCACTCTACATGCAAGGATGCTCAGTAGAATTGAAACCTAACTATATGCAAATGCAAAGCCGATGAAATCGCCCTAAGTTTCAGAAATTGCTATTAGCGGGAAGCACCAGAAGTCGACCACCAATCCTCAACCCAAGAGTCCGGTCTAGGCTCACCCCTCCTCTGCTCAACACACTTGAGTTTAGGAGAAAGCGCTTTGCGGGGAGAGCTCGCGGCGCGACGGGTTGAAGGTGATGATTAACTGTTTAAAATTTTGACTAAGTCCAAACAATATTATAGGAGCATGCTAAGGTATTAGGTGTTTGGCCTTAATCTATCGCAAGCAATCCTAAAAGCTAAGGGCTCAATCACACAAAAGAAATAAAAAATAAAACCGGAAAACAAAAAATAAAAAATGCGAAGAAAAACCGGCAAAACCGCGGTGAGCCCCCAAGTGAACAATCACTTGGAAATTAGGCTCAAGAGTCCAAGTCCGGGGGTACCTGTATTATTACAAATATAGTGGTCTCTCTCTCTCACAAAAATTACAAAAATAAATGCAGGAAATAAATTCTAAAACTAAAGTAGAGCTCGGTCTTCAAAATTTCCTCTTCGTTTCCTCGGTGATCGGCTGGCAGATGCCGGCTTCACGTGGGTGCGTAGGCGCCTAGGGTGGAGCGCCTCCCTCGATCCGCGGTTCCTCGCACAAAGTCAACTTGCAAAAGAGAAGGCAAGACCGCTCAAGAGATATATCAAAATTAAAGAGAATAAAATAGCGAAAAATAAAAGTCGCGAAATAGACAATAAATCACAAACACAAACAAGACCCGAACTACGTGCTGTTTCTCCCCAGCAACGGCGCCATTTGAAAACTCGGATTTTTGCGAGGGTCAAAATAGTCCACACAAGGCGGGACTACAGTGTCGCTGAGCGACCGCTCACGAAACCCGAATTAATCAACAATTAACCCACAACAGATAAATCAAGCAATGGAAGTAAATGTGCGGAGTTAAAATTTATTATAACTCTACAACAAGATGTGTATAGGTGCAAGTATTGTAGAGGTCGAACACAGGGAGCAGACAGGTAGAACGGGGCAAAATGCTCAAAATGTGTGTGTATGTGATCAAATGTCCATTATGCTAATTTTTTGTGGGTTTTTAATTTTATACTTTTTTTTAATTTTTAATTTTATAATTTTGTATTTTGATTTTTAATTTACTGATTTAATATTTTCTTTTTATATTTTATATTTTTTTATTTTCATTTTCAATTTTGGAAAAATAAAAACAATGTAATAAAAGGCAAGCTAGAGTATTTATAAAAATAGATTAAAGTACTCAAAAATAAGCAAATAAAGTCTTTTTGGTCTTTTTATACTTTTTTATTGTTTTTGTGATTTTTGGGAATTTTTAAGAATGTTTTTGGTATTTTTAATTAGCAAAATAAAGCAAACAGTGAATAAAAAGCAAGGCTGAAACTTAAAATGGAGAAATAAAATAGAAAACAATAACAAAAATTCTCCAAGTTAATTTTCAATGAAAGATAATGAAATAAGGAAAATTTAGGCACAAAGTTTATATTTTTAGGGATTATGTAGAATTTTTAATATTTTTATAGAGGTTTTTAGAGTTTTGTGATTTTTTGGAGTTTCTTTTGTATTTTTAATGATTTTTGGTTTGGAGCTAAGACACACTAAAGGTAACAAAATATATTTTTTTGGGATTTTTCTGGAGAGTTTTTATATTTTTTAGTGATTTCCTAATGCAAACAGAGCTGAAAATGGCTATTTTTGATTTTTAATAAATATAAAAATGCAATAATTATGAAAAATAAAAATATGGCGTTAATCTATGATGCAACAGAGACTTAAACTGAATTTTGGAGATTTTTTTGGATTTTATAGGTGCATGCATAAAATACAAGCAACAAAAAGAAAAACCATGTTCGCTGGGGCTTTTTTGTGAATATTAGAAAGCTATAGGTCCTTAGCGCAACTTTCACAAAAACTTACAACTGAATCAAGTATTTACTGGACTAAGATTAATAACAAAAATGCCCGAGGAGCTTTCCCGCAAAAGCACCCAGGTCACGCGCGATGGCACGCGCCTGGCGGGGGTGTATATGCGAATTGCAAAACTTCGCGGAATAAGGATGCAAAATAACCAAAGTTTCTAAAGAGGGCACGGATAGTTTAGATGCTACTTAAATATTACAAAAAGATACGGGGGACAGTTCGCAAAATACCCAGCCTATTACGCAGCACGGACGGCGGATGGGCTGCCACTAATGCCACGTGTCGCGACGCTGGCGCGCGATACCCCTTGGGCTGTGCGGCTCGATTAGATCTGAGATGGGCGATCAGACGGTCAGGGGCTATCTTCATCTAACGGCGCCTGTACCCCCTGGAGAGTGTGCTTGATCCGACGACAGTGGATGCGACTGGAAGATCCGAGGAAGAACTCGGCCTTGCCGAGTTTCGGTCACGCGCGGGGGCTTGCTCCAACCGCCAAAATCACGGCCGACGGTCGTATTCTCCTCCAGCTACTCCTCCCCTACGTCCAGGTGGTGCAGATGGGGGCCAAAGTCCACGGTGTGAACTGCGGTCGTGCGAGGTCGCTCCGGCAGACGTGGGACGTTCACGGCAAAAAGATGAGGCACGAGGGCCTCTCTTGGGACCTGCAATGGAGAAACAATAGCGCAGCAGAACAAGTATGCAGTCCCAGACCTTATTGGCGGAAGATGACGGCGTTTGATGGTGCAGGTGGTCGCCGGAGCTCTTGAGCTCCGGCAAGTGTTCGATCTTTGAAAACTATGTGTAATACTTGTTTAATCGACAAACCAAAAGCATGTACTAAAAACTACAATTAACATCGAGCTAACAAGCAAGAAAGTAGAAGAAAAACGTGACCTCAAGGGTAGGTAACCCGAGATAGTTACCTCACGGCCAAGCTTGGCCGGAGATGGGTGGAGCCACTCCTCGGCCCGCTAATCCTTGCCCCTCGACGGCCGGAGAGATCCCTGTCACGTCACTCAATCCAGGGCCGAAGAGAATGGAGGAAAATCGGGTCAAAAGAGGGTTCCAGGGGAGAAGGAAAGAATGGGTGCGGTTTTGAGTGTTGGTGGTCGAGGCTCCTTGATCGAGGTGCCAGAGGTGGCACATGCATCCAATCTCAGAGACAATCGATGGGCGTGCAAGATGGTGTATCGAGGAAGAAAAGTCATTCAGACCTCGACAACAAAGGATGCAAGGTGCGCCCTCCAAAAAGGGGCAAAAACCTTGAAAAACGCATTTCTGACAATAGCCAGACCTCGGTCAGAGAGTTGACCGAGGTCAAACAAGGAAGAAATCTGGTTGGTCCACGTGGACCAACCAGAAAAAACCTTGGAAAAAAGATTTGTTAATTTGATTTAAAATAGGAGATGACTTTATTAATTTTTAGTTATAAAATAACAAATGTTTATTATTTTATAAATTATTTTATTATGATTTTTATTTATTTTTATAAAGTATATTTTTACAAGTTTGCATTTATGCCCTTTATAGTATATATATCTATATATTTAAGTATTCTATTTTTATTTAGGTATTTTTAAGATTATTATTTTTATTTATGATTTTATAAAATTATAAAATACTTTTATCTACACAAATGTATTTTTATTTAATTTTTCTGATATGTTTTGTATAATTAATAAAATATAAGTATAGTTTATACATGTTTGTATGTAAGTATAATACCTATGTTTTCAGTATACAAGTATTTTTATTTGAGTTGTATTTATGTTTTTATTCCAATTTTAATGTACATAATTATTATAAGTAATATTTAAAATATAAAAATATAAAAATAATAAATAATTAATAAATTGAATATTTTATTCGGTACACTGTACAATGAGGGTCCAAAAGTCAACTTTCAAACCGTAGCTCTACCAAATGCGAAACCACCGCCATTGGATAGTGGTATGCTGCATTTGGAGTTTTTATTTTAGATACGGGTCTGGGAAGTTGGGATTCTGGATTTTTATTCAGACCATAACTTTTTATCTGTACATTATTTTTTAGTGAAATCGATTTTGTATTTTTCTTTATTTAATTATCTACAACCTTCATGTACAAAGTTTTTTTATTTGATGTATAAAAAGTGGAACCAAAAATAGGTCCCAAAATGAATAAAGAATGAATTAATAATTATAGGTATTTTATCTGTATTTCTGACCTTATCTCCCCCTACTTTATTCCTTGTCGACCTAGTCATCAAGATGCCTAGGTCTCGGGGTTTCGGGTCATAAAATATTTACAATATTTTATTCTTTTTCTTTTCTTTTCTTTATTCTATAATTTTGGCAGAAAAAATCGTATTTTCTACAGTATTTACACACATGTACATGAATGCTAAAATGCATGAATTACGCATATTTACACGCATTTACTAGGGTTTTTAAGGCCAAAATGATAGAATAAAGATGATGAAACGTGGATTCATCACTTACCTACCCGGTTCTCATGTTATTGTGTACATAGTTCACACTACCATATGATACCTACAGACAAAGAAGGATGCCAAGCCACGCCTTATCAGATGCACCCTTCTTTTCCAGAAATTAGATTTAGAGATTCGAGATAAACCTGGAGTCAACAATGATGTGGTAGATCACCTTTCCTGCATTACAGATGTAGAGACCTCTGAGCAGAGTATGATACCTATTTCTGAGACGTTTACAAATGAAATCATTTTGTGTGTGGCCTCACTCCCATGGTATGCCGATATTGTGAACTATCTTGTCTCCAATAAAGTTCCACAAGATTGGCCAAAAAACGAGGTATACAGATTCATGTCAAAGATTCATTATTACCAATGGAAGGATCCGTACCTATTTCATGATGGTGAGGATTATATCTATAGAAGGTGCATTCCTCAGGAGGAACCACCAATGTACTTGAGCACTATCGCAAACTAGAATCTGGTGGGCATCATTTGAGGAAGGGCACATCAACTAAGGTTTTACAAAGTGGCCTATGGTGGCCAACATTATTTAAGGATGCTACGGAGTATGTTCAAGGTTGTACTGATTACAAAAGAATAACCATTGGTTCCAAAGACACTATACCCCTGAGATATATCCATATTTCTGATATTTTTGATGCTTGGGGCATAGACCTCATGGGCCCATTACCTGTGAGTTAGGGATATCAATACATCCTTCTTACCATGGATTACATTAGTCAATGGGTTCGTCTAACCCCATCTAAGCTGCTGATAGTCGTACGATGTGTGCCATTCTCAAGGACCCTATTATTACATGGTGCAGGATTCCAAAGATACTCATTTCAAATCGGGGGAGCCATTTCATTAATAGAGAAGTCAAGAAGCTTGTGAAGGAGTATGCCATTGATCATTGGGTGAAGTCTCCTTACCACCTACAGACTAATGGCTTGGCTGAGATTTTAAATAGGGAGATTAAGACGATATTGCAAAAACTTGTATATCCAGATAGGAAGAACTGGTCCCAGATGTGTGACTCGCTTCTATGGGCTTATCGGATGGTGTAGAAGTCTCCTTTGGGTGTGTCTCCCTACAAATTAATTTATGGAAAGCCTTGCTAGCTGCTAGTAGAATTAATTAACAAATCTTTATGGGCACTCGGTGTATGCAATCTTGATTATGAGAAAGCAGGGCAGAACATAATGTTGGATTTGAATAAATTATTGGAATTCTGAGACTTTGCATACGATAACTCACTCATTTATTAGGAGAAAGTCAAGGGTTGACACGATATAAACATTCGAAGAATGGCATTCTCCCCTGATAAGAAAGTATGATTATTTGATGCTTTGTTGAAGTTGTTTCTAGGCTAATTAGAAAGCAAATGGTCAGGACCATTCATCATGAGAGCTGTGCGTAACAATGGTAGTATTGTCATATCTGGGTTGTCATCTGACGCACTGCCATTTGTTGTGAACAACTAGTTGCTAATGCCATATTTAGGTCATGATACATTCCTGTCCGTGGTTAATTCTATATCTATGGTATCGGATGATTTAGTTTTTGACATCTTCTACGTCTAATATATGAGCTGATTATCTCTTGTATATATCCATTCATTGTATTCTTTCTTCTCCCAATTTATCAGTCACCTCTTTCTCTTGTGTGTATTCTATACATAGGATGTACTCTATCCTAAGTATAGGGGAGATGAATGATTTGTGTTATTCCTTGGCTTGTCCTTCACCTTGTTGATATTCTTTCTATACTTAGGGATATTTTACCCTAAGTATAGGGGCAGGTCGAGTCGTTGAGTATGTACATTCTTTTCCTCGGTTTTCCCCATTTGTACAATCTTCTATACTTAGGATTAGTTAATCCTAAGTATGGGGGGCTTCACCGACTTCTATTCTTTAAGTCTATCCTTTGAGTCGTTGTTGTATTGTATTCTTTTCACTTTTCTATACTTAGCATGACTTATGTCTTCCATTGTAGCTCTTTGATCACTATGAGAACATAGTTCGAGCTAAGTATAGGGGGTGTTGTATATATTGTATATTTACTTTATCCATGGCATATACTTTTATTAAAAAAATGGCTATAAATTTTTGTAAAATGTTTGCAAAATTATTTTTACATACTAAAACTTAGTGTATTGTACAAAATGTTTGTAAAATTATTTTGTCATGTAGGATATAAAATATGGGTTGTATATTAAATTTGTAAAATCCATGTGTATATAAAACATTTATTCTCCTATGAATAATACTCTTTATTATAAAATCCATGTACATAATTTGTAAAATCCTTATATATAGTCAGTCTACTAACTTAAAAAAGTGTATAAATTCTATACAAATTTGCAAAACTCTTTGAAAACTTTTTCAAAAAAAAGGATTTCCCCTTTTTATTTTCTTTCAAAAAAATATTTTGAATATAGTTCTTGCATTTGCATGTGCATTTTTCAGAATAGTATTGACATTTAGAATATGGAATAAAATTGAATAATGGAGCTTAGTTGGACCTTAATCTACTTGATTTCATAGGAACCTTATAAGAACTAGAGTTAAGACTTTTCAGGTCCCAGCAACATAATTCTTTGAGTCCATAAGACTATGTTCACATGTCATCTTGAGGAGTTTAAGTAGAACATTTAACAACATATGCATGATTCTTCCAGACCGTGGCTTAACTTGGACAAGCTCTCTACACATAGCCCTTCGTGGAAGAAGTGGTGAAGAGGCAGAATCCTTTATCTTGGAGAAGCACATGGGTGTGTAATAACTAGTGGTAACATCTGTCTTCCTCTAGGGAGGGTAGTGCATCTGAACCTGGTCTAGTGGAATTTAGGTCTAAAGACAGGATGCTATTGGGTTACAATAATGCTTCAAAAGAGGGATAGTCTACTCGCTCAAGAGGAAAAAATCCTTACATACATTCTGCACCTTTTATAGATTTTAAAAAAAGTGCAGAATCTCCAAATGTGGACTGACATGATTGAAAAGTAAAAAAACTTGTCGAAGTGTATATACAAGTATATATAAATAAGATGAGCTTCATAGACAAATTATTGTGACTTTGCAGCTGGATGACTTGGCTACACTGGTCATGCATCCAAGGATAGGTAGCTACACTGCCTACCATCCATTCTTCTCTCAACCTCCTCTTCTTGAGCCGGTTGCACTTGAACTTAGAAGGCAATATCCCCGCTCCTACAGGAAAAAGTTGCTAGACCAAGGTACTAGAGTTACCTTGTTGAGGGAGGCGGTTTCTTGGCTACTTTTGAGATGGGGAGCTATATTTCGCTTTCACCGTACAAGTAAAGATCCATAGACATAAGAATTTGTGTATATAGACTTGTTCTGATCTGAAAATTGAGGCGACTTGAATAGGAGTCTTGTAAAACTTGAGGGTTGTTAGGTTTTAAATCTATTTCCCATTAAGGTTCCAACATACTAATAATCCAAAGGTTTGACCGAGCTCCATTCTACCATTTTATGAGCATAAGTTTACTACTCAATATTATTCCAGGTTCTTTAATTTTCCTTTATTTTTCTTCTATTCACCTATTTCACAAATAAGTGTTTAGCAAGGGACTAGCAAAGGTAAAGAATAGGGGGATGATGAATGTGCATTTCATCATCTTTATTCTTTTATTTTAGTTTAAAATCCCTTATAACACAAATGTATATATTAATAAATCCATATTCTTACTAACCTTCATCTCTGTGTAAATGGTGTACATTTATTACTATTTTAACCTAAAATAAATAAATAAGGAAATAAAGGGAAAATAAAGAAAATAAAAGACCATATACATGTAATAGATACATACTGAATCAAACCCCAAGAGAAGGTCAAGATTTGACATGATCGACAAGGAATTAAGTAGGGGGAGATAAGGCCAAAAACACCAAAAGTACGCTTGACACTTGTATATATTCATCACTTATCTATATTACACAGTATTATTCACTCCCAAATCTCTTATAAATACAAATAATTCCTTCTTGAAAATTTTATATAAAACCTTCTTAAAATGATTTTAGTAAAAACTCATGTATATTGTGTAAAATACATCACTCTACAAAAGCCATATAGCTAAACTTTAAAGAAATATATTCTCCATCTGAACTCCAAATTCATCAAACTTAATTTTATAGTACTCCGAATTAAATATTCTTTAAAATAGAGGTGATTTCATAATATGGTGTGAAATGTGGCCAGTTAGGGCAATATTGTATATTATGCCTATAAATACACACTATACTTTTATATATTATTTTCTTGTGCATAATTTTGAATATTGTATTTTCATTTCTTGTAAATATTGTATTTAACTCATATAAAAAAATAAAATTTACAAAATAAAAAATCAACAAAAATAAAATCATGTATTTATTGTTTATGAATCACCATGTATATATTGTACATATACCTATTCAATTAACCCAATAAATTAACTCATAATAATCAAATGAAAATACCACTAACAACCTTGTAAAATGATGTAAATAAATAAAATATATAATTATGTATATTGTATAGAATTAATTAGTTAAAAATCACAATATTTTGTATATCAGTATACATACTTGTAAATGACATCTTGTATTTATTTTAAACTTTTAATTATATTATTTATTTTATTAAAATCATCAAAATTAAATTTAAATTATTTTTATCATATTTTATTTACATTATTTAATTGTAATAATTCATTTTGGATTTCTTGCTAAATTTTTTAACATTTTATTGTATTTTTTATTTTGTAGACTATTTTGTTTTTATTCCAGACGTGCTCCTATTGGCCAACCCGGGTCTGTTGACCCGAGGTAACTTCTCAGTTGTGCCCTTCTCCCCGTTGATCTCGCCTCCGCAATTCACTTAACTGATTTCCCCACACAACTTGATCACTGATGAAACCTAGTTTCATTGTAATAATTCGCGGTTATTTACCCCCTAGCTTAGACTAGGTGTTAATAAAAACCAGATAAATCCTTGTAATTATCTAACCCCTTGAAAAAATTAAAAATACAAAAAAATAACAAAATTAAAATTCGCAGTGATTTTAAGCCCCTAAAAATGCTCACAAAAATATTTCTCCTTTGATTTGACCTATTCTCCGATTTTGGTCAACACGAAACTTGTAGATCTCTTCGAGATCTACAACTTTCATGTTTTGAGTTTTTCGAAAATTTGTCCTCCTTCTCCTTCTTATTTCATTTTTTCCTCTGAATAGTCTATTTGGGACACGTTGCGCCTTCTGGTTGCGCCACGTGGCCCGGTCCCTTGTGCACCACACACCCCTCTCTCTCCGTCGTTCGATTGTTCTCTCTCCCTTCAGATCTCCACCGTTCGCCCCATATATATTTTTAGCCACCCGATCAAGGTCCAAATCAAATCTGGACCGCTCATCAGCACCTCTCTCACTAGTCTCCACGTGTCTTCCCCCCTATACCACACGATCGACTCCAGAACTCTCCATCCAAGCCATTCATCTACGCTTCACTTCTCAACCCTTCGATATTGCCTCTGATCCCATTCCAGTCGTCTGCCAACACCAGGCCCTCAGCACAACACGTGGTGCCTCTCACGCCCTTCGATTGCGCCAGTCCGATCTAATCGCAACCGATCCCTTCCACCCGTCTCTCAATCGTTGGATCGTGAGATCCAACGGCCGAGGACCCTTCTCCTACCTCTCGCTACCTCCTCGCCCGCGTCACCCACCTTGCGCAACCACACTGCCCTTTCCATTACCCCCACCTTCTGCATCATACTCACCATCCTTCGACTACACCACGATGGATCTCTGACATCCACCAAACTCGCGAGTACCTTCTCTTCCCATGACTCCCTCTCTCTTTCTCTCTAAGCAAACCGCAAGCCATGCCGCCCATCAGCCATGCCTCATCTTCCCCACCTTCAAATACACAAACCCTGATCACATGTACACGGGTCCACCTTTACGAGGGGCTCCGCCCAACCCATCTCCTCTTCCCCATGACAGGGGGAGGGCCGATGAAGGAGCAACGACGATGGTGGTCCCCGGCGTTGACCCCTGGTCCAAGAAGGCCAGGTATGCGGTGGCTCCGCCCCACCAAGCTACTTCCAGTTGCCGCGAAGGTCCATCGATGACCATGGCCCCTCCCAGGAGCTCGACACAGGCATTTCGTACACCATCGCTCAGGTAAGCATCTCTGATCTCCATCTGCATTTTCTTTTGTTTTCTTCCTTTTTATTACACTCTTACACACTCCATCACCTCCCACTAACCATCCCCTGACCTCCTCTATACATCAACCACCTTCGTGCCACCCTTCGATCACTCATTCTCTCTTCCATAACCCCTAACCACCCCGCCGCCCATCTCCTTCGAGCTCATCGGAGAAGATGTCTCAGGCACCCGCATTCTTCACCGAGAAGGCCTGCCATTTCACTCACCATCATCTGCACTTCTCACTTGCACGCTTCGGTTACTAGGACTAATCTCTGTAGGTGAATGCCCTTCAATGGCTGGAGCTCCATCAAAGTTGACTTCGCAAACCTCATCTCCGGCGTAAGAGCTCCGATGGCCTTCTTCAAGAGCTTCGATGTCCTCCCCGAGTGTCAATGACGTCTGCTGCATCTTCAATGACCTCCACAGATGAACCGATCATGCGTAAGACGGAGGCGGAGCTAGACTAGCATTGCTGGAGCACCGCCAACTCTGTCGTAGGAGGCAGCAGAGACAAAGAGCTCGAAGCTATAGGTACCATCCGATCTACAAGATCTCACAACCCTTAATGAGACGTGTCACTTCCCCAGGAGTGTACAACAGCCACCCGATCCCCGTGATCGGGTGGTTCACGACAACCCACGTGTCAGTTCCATACGTCAGATCCATAGCTTGAGGCTTGGAGCTCCGAGGCACCGTTGAGCCACATTCGAGCCTCTGCCGAGCCTGCTCCGTCACCGAGCCTAGAGCCCATGTGCTTCTCATGTATACGTTGGATATTTTGCAGGACGACCTCGTCGACTTCTCCATATTGGAATCTGGTCCAGAAGCCACGTGCCACCCACGCGCGCCTGGGGTATTTTGCAACCCAGCCCCTGCATGTTTTAATAATCGCAAAAATACCCCCACGTGTGCGGGTAATTTACACGTAAGGCCTTGCAAATTTGCAAATTACAATTTAGTCCCTTTAAAGTACTTGTTTGCTAGTTATCTTTTATGTTTTCTTGCATTTATGCCCCTGGTTTCATTTGTGAATATCTTGAGCATCGAATCCCTGTTTCAGTTGATTTTGGTCTCGTTTCGAAGCTTGTTTCATTATCTATGTTAGAATTCTTTTTTGAAACTATGAACTTTGATGCATTATTTTAAACCAAGTGTCTCTCATATAATTTCTTGTATGCCTTTTATCACTTAGTTAATTGAACTAGCTTCATGTTTTTAACCCGAGGTTGAATCCTGATTAAATGGCTCAAATATTCTGATAATTAGGGCATATTCACATCGCATTTCTTTGCATCTTATTGCATGTTAAAAATGAAAAAAAAAATGCATTGTTCATGTTTATTAATACATATTGTTTGTCCTTATGCATTATTTGACCTACGGATTGCTAATTCAACACTTAGTTCAAATAATAAGAGTCTGAATGTATGCTTAAAAGGCTCGTGTCCCTGAGTTCGACCTTGGGCTTGTCCAAGTAAAATAAAAATCGACCATTTGTTTAATTGATTAATTAATTAAATGGTCTTTGACGCATTCTATTCGACTAATAATAACGCATTAAAATGACTTATTAAGAGGCTGAATTTTGGGATTGTCAAATGGTGCCATTGCTAGGGACACAGCTCATCTTTTGTTTTGTTTGGATTTTTATTTATTTAATTAAGTGTTAATTTTTTTATTCGTAGGTCATGTTGTTCATGTTTTCTTGCCTCATTAAAATTTTTTCTATTGATATCTAATGTTTGTTTTTGTGGCAGGACCCTTGGAGTAAAGGAGGCGAGGAGCCTGAGTTCCCCGCTGTGAGGAGACGCGGAAACATCCTTGGAGAAATAACGAAGAAGAAAAAAAATGTTGTTTCGTATTTTATCCTTATAGTAATATTCATCGTTACAACGGTCTTCGTTTGAAGACTCGCGCGTGTAAATAAACGAAGTTCTTCGTTGTTGTGTGCGGATCGCCGCACTTGAGGGTCGACTTAGGATCAGGCACGCGGCTCTTCGAGCTTGTTTCACTTTTAACTGTAGTGTTTGATCATAGGTCGGACACACATTTAATTAAGACACACATAAATATCGCTTCGCTTAGCCAAAATTAAAAGATATTCTTCCCCGCTAACGAAGCATGTTAGGTGTGGTTTCTTGTTGATTTGCATACATTTGGATTTGGTTTTAAATTCAGTATGAGTTTTCATGATTTTTTGCTCAAGGCACTGCATGTTTTCTCGCTTAATCTAGATCATTATTTTTATCAACTACGTGGTTTTTTCTCAACCTCCCTTCCTGGTTTGATCACCTAGGTTAATGGAAAATGGGAATGAGCGGTAGATGATGATTGCTTGATTTATGCTCACCTTTAATTAGTGATAACCTTAAGTAAATGATTGGGACTGTTAATTGCAAGTTGACAAAAAATGGAGTAAAATCTTGCTTTGGGAGAGCAACACCCTTGTTTACATAGGATGTTTTTATTCGACATCTTCTTGCTTTCAACGTAAACTAGAATGATTTAATCACCAATAAAAATGACAAGATAATTAACCAACATTTGTTGGTTTCACGTGTGAGTTGGTGAATTTAAGGGTATTGTATACTTGTTTGAGCCTTGATTCCTCTGTTACCCTCCCCTAGACTTTAGGTGCTCCATTCATCTCCGAAGATTCATCCGCTCATTTGTATATCCATCCTTCTTCTTCGTTCACCTCAAGTCTCCCTAACATCAAGTCTCCATCTGTGTACTTAGGCTACTCTCAGCCTAAGTATAGGGGGACCTGAATCCCCGTGATTTTCTTACTCGTATTTCCTTGCCTTAATACTTAGGTTATTTCTAACCTAAGTATAAAGGGGTCCTCCTCAGTTCCCGTATATTTTTCTTTACTTAAATAGAGCTTTGCTTTTGTATCATCTAGTGCTATGAGGACATATCAAAGTTTAAGTATAAGGGGGTATACCGTATATATAATATCTGTGCTTTGGCTATATTTTCGAAAATTTTGAAAATTTTAAAACTTTTTTGCTAAAGTATAATCTATTGAACGAAGTGGACAAAAAATATTTTCAAGGTTTTTCTATACTATGTTACCCTATTTTCAAGAAAAATATTTTTAATTGATTTGAAAAATGGGTTCTTCACTTATTTTGCAAAATTGTTTGAAAAATGTTTGGAAAATCTTTATTTGTGTGATATGGTTTGAAAAATTATTTCTCGATTCTAACCTTTAATTAAAAATCAATAAAAATAAAAAAAAATTCATGTCAATCATCATCTCGAAAATGTACAGAAGGTCAAGATCAGGAGATTCAATAAGAAATCAGATATCCGATGCATGTAAGGAAGAGAGATCATGTATAGCATCGAAATACTCATGATATGTCTCATCCTTTTGAGGGTCATCAAGGAAAGAAGAAATATCAAATAGAAAGCTTAGAAGTATTGGAAGAGTCAGAAAACTCAAAATAATGAGAAGACTCAGTCTCGTGATCCGCCAGATCAGATGTACAAACTAGGGAGTGAAACCGAGTACAGAGTACACACCGCCCGCAGATAACCCTCGGGGAGATGTGAGAAATAAGGATAATTCGAGGGAGAGAACGGACGATTATATTCAAATAAAATGTTGTCTCTCGAAGTAAAAGGAAAACCGTCCAATAGATCAAGAATATCAGGCTCAAAGAAATCTTGGTCATGATTGAAGATATCATTGACCTACCAGAGTGAAGGGATCTGAGCTTGGGAAATATTGGACATCATTTGATCCTCAGAGTGAAGGGTGGGAGGGAGGGAAACATGAGTGATGATTTTTTTTAAAAAGATTGCTAATGATATGGAGAGAAAAGATCGTAACTAACTCAACACCATGCACAAACAAACACAATGCAAACTCCCAATTCACCAACCCAACGCAATGTGAAGACCGTGAAGGTTCGGTTAATTATCTTGTCAATTTTAGAGTGAGGTGATCAAACACAAAGTTGTACGAACACTTAGGTTGGCTTATGGGATTGGGGCACTAACCTTAATGTGTACATAAG
Organism: Ottelia alismoides; assembly: GCA_037367405.1. Classification (NCBI taxonomy): domain Eukaryota; kingdom Viridiplantae; phylum Streptophyta; class Magnoliopsida; order Alismatales; family Hydrocharitaceae; genus Ottelia; species Ottelia alismoides. Next base: position 669,084 of record JAZKJV010004000.1, read on the forward strand.
TAAGTAAGTAAATGCGAATACAATGAGGGGGTTGCTCTCCCAAGACAATGACATGAGTCAATTACGTTTAATTTTATGGGTCCAAGTGATATTAGTAGTCCCAGTTTTTAATTTTTCAATTTTCACTTTTTTTGTATTTTTAATAATAATGAACGAATCCTATCGGGGAGTCAATACATTTAGCAACATAGGTTATCAAAATCAGTGGAAGAGTCAGAAAAGCAATGCGAGGTGAAATCAATGTCGCATGCTAAAGCGTAAATACTCACCTTGCCTATAGCTCTCTACATGCAAGGATGCTAAGTAAAATTGAAACATAGAAAACAAACTAACCTATATAATGCAAGTGGATCATCCTAAGATGATAGCTTCTATTATGGGAAGAACAGGTGTTAACTAATCAGAAGAGAGACCTGAGTCCGATCATGTAAGTTGCTCGGTGCACGCCACAACAAGTCCTGCTAGCGCTGTATGCGACTTTCACGGTGCGTGGTTTCTAATCCAATTAAGTTAACTTTGTATTTGACTAAGTCCGAACGTGATCTATAGGAACATATATTCTATTAGGGGTGTATGAATCTTAGTTCTACCGAGTTCAACCAAATAATTAAAGCAATCAATAGGTGGCTCACGAAATCCGTGTGAAACAAAGGAAAAATAAGGTGATGGAAAACAAAACCAGTGAGGTCCCCCAAGTGCACCAATACTTGGCAAAACAAACCCTACAACAAATGAATGTCCTATAAAAAGAGTTTTTAATGACTGAAAAGAACAAAGGAAAGTCTATGCATATTTTTTTAGGCTTTGTCTCCTTCAATTTTTCTTCTACTCCTCTCGCACTCTCCCGTAGCTCGGTGAGGAATCAAGCCGTCTCCGCTTTCATTGGGTACGTCAACTCTCCTAAGAAATTCGCACTCGCTCGTCGGGCCCTCGCAAAAAAGAGGAAATAAAAAATGTGTAAGGCGCACAAATATAAAATATATGAAAGAAAAAAATTAATTAGATACATTGAATATGGATAATGAATTCAATGTGGTAAAATATAAACAAATATTTACAACCAAGAATAGTAGGTCAAAAGAGAAACATAACTACCCTCGTTGTGCCTCCTCAGCAATGGCACCATTTTGTTGTATGGGATCTTTGAGGTTTTTAATTAGATTAAATATAAGGATGTTGCAACCCAAATAATCCCCCCACAAAATTTTTTTCTCAAGCTAAAATTAATTAAAAAATATAGCAAGAGAATTTCGCTATTTAATTTACCTATATAGCAACAGGATCAAACTCAGGGAGCTACAAATCCCGAGGGTCATTCTAATAAACGAGAGAAAATAAAATAAAAGAAAAGGGAATCTCAAATGCAAACTATCTTGGTTTTGTGAAACTTTTTTTTATATTTTTTTGGCTTTGTTTTTTTATATTTTACTTTTATTTTCTGATTTTCAAATTTTTAATGATTTTAGTTTTGCATTTTTTAATTTTGACAATATAATTTTTAAAGAAAATTTATATACGAAAGAAATGCATTTTTTTGGATTTTTCAAATATGATAAAAATGATAAACAAAATACTAAAAAATTGCATTTGAATGAATTTTTTACTGTCTTTGTAATTTTTCAGATATTTTTAGATTTTTTATGATTTTCAAAATGAATAAAAGATAGGGAATAAATAGAATAGTGAACATACATGACTATTTTGTTATTTAAAATTATAAAATGAAATAAAAAGTTACTGCAATTATTTTTCCTAGAAACTAGAATGAATTATCTAAAAATGTGAAGTGAAACCACTATTTTTGGAATTTTCTATGATTTTATATTTTTATAAGATTTCGAGTATTTTGTAATTTTTTTTGATTTTAAAAATAATTATTATGTGAAAATTAGATAAAAAAATTAAACACACATAAAGGAAGCTAATATAATTTTTTTGAATTTTTTATGCAATATTTGAATTGTTATGATTTTTTATTGTTAATAAGTGAAAAATGCATTGTTTTTTGATTTTTTTAATAATATCAAATAAAAAATAAAATGCAATGAAATTTTATACAATGAAGAGACAAGCATCAAGAATATAATATGAATTTCCAGAATTTATTGAGCAATAAAAATATTTATTTCAATGAAAAAAGCAAGCAAAATAAATGTCTATAATTACATGATTAAAATGGAATTATTTAAAGTCTCTACATAAAAATATAAAAAGAAATAAAAGAGAGGGAAAAGGTCGCAATTTACCCACATAAAACGTGTGTAACACGTGATAGGGCTCTAGATGCGGCTGATTTGAAATTTCTGAAAATTTCTAGGGCTTGTTTGTAATTTACAATGATTAGGGCTTGGCTCTTCCTTTGTTCTGTTCTTTCCTAGCCAAATAGGAAAGGGCGCCACCTTCATTTCTTCTCGCCCAAGCCGATGACGATAGGGGTGGCTGCATGCTCGTGACGATTGGTGGTGATGCGTGACGTTGGTCTTCAAGAGATGGCGACGACAGGCGTTAGTGACAGTTGGGGCTTCTGGATATGGCGGTGATGGTAGTCCAGGCGGAGATGAATGGTAGTCTAGATGGGTCGTGGCCCTCGTAAAGGTGGATGAGGTGAATTGCGGGCAGCGACAGAGTGTTTGAAGGGAATAGGGTAGAGCTGAAGGTGGAGGAGGACATGGATTGCGAGTGGAATATGGAGCGAGAGAGAGAGTGGGAGACGTGCAGAGCCATGCAGCCTGCGAGGTTGACGGAGGAGCGAGCTTGGACCTGGCACATTCATCGAGTGGTGGGAGAGGCCATCGAGGTCGGAGAAAAAGGAAGGGGGCGACGTGCATGAAGAGGATAATGTGGGAGAGAGAAGGTGGCTGGAGGAAGGAAATGAGGTGTCGACCGTTGGATCTTGTGATACAACAGTTTGGGTGAAGGCGCTATGCAACCCTGATCTAATCGATCAGGGCGCATCCAAGGGCTGTGGGCGATGTGCGTATGGCAGTTGGATCTATGGATCCAATGGTCTAGGATTGAGCAGGTGGGGATGCTCCGAATGCAATCTGGAGGGTAGATCGAAGGGTGGAGGATGGAAGGCGGATGTACGGCTGAGATGGAGGCGCACAGGAGATGATCAGACGACGTAAAAGGGAGGTGCGTTGCGCGTAGGGAAGGCATACCTCAATCAGAAGGAGCCACATGGCCCAATGAGATTATTCAAAATATAAAAATAAAAGAAAAATAAAAAAGAAATCAAAGGAAGGTGAATTTGGAAAAACTCAAAACATGAAAGTTGTAGATCTTGATGAGATCTACAAGTTTCATGTTGATCAAAAATGTAAACGAAGTCAAACAAAGGGAGAAATTTTTTTGTGAGTGTTTTTAAAGGTGTAAAAACACTGCAATTTTGATTTTTCTAATTTTTTGTATTTTTTATTTTCTTATAAGACCAAGATACATACAACAATTAATCTGGTTTTATTTACACTAATTTAAGTTAGGGGTTTAATATATGAAAATTAACTTGATGAAACGAGGTTCATCATTCCTCTCAATAGAGAAGTAATCTAATCTTGGTCCAAATGTTGGACAATGATCTAGATGTGATTCAAATGCAATTAGAAGATTAGATTTTTAGCTATTATTTAATTAAACATCTATGTGAGGTTCGTAAGATATAGATTTGAGATGTGTTCTCAATATCCAAGTCATTATACGTGGAATGTTGTTGAACGCTAATTTCAGACATTTTATTTATATTAATTAATTATAAGTGTCATCGTAACCCAAAGAAGCATCAATCGAAAACAAATTATTATCAAACAAAAATAATTACAAAATTGTAGTAAGAGAAATTGTGATTTAATTTACCTGTATAGCAACATGATCGAACTAAGGGAGGCTACCAAAATCCTGAGGGTTATTCTATGCAATGAAGAATCAATAAAATAATAAAAGAGTCTTTATGCTCACTATTCTTGTATTTTTATTTTTTTATGAAATTTTATAATATTAACATTTTTTTCTTTTTTGCTTTTTTTAATTTATATTTTGCAAAAGAATTTTTTTATTTTAAAACAATGGAATGAAAGGTACCAGATAAATAATGTAGTCTTTTAGGAATTTTTAAATATAGGAAATATATATAGAAAATACATCAAATTTTGACATTATTTGATGTTTTAAAAATCCAAAAATATTCACATCATTTTCTATTTACTTTATTTGATGTTTTTTATTTATCTAAAAGCTTTAAAATTTCAGATCAAAAAGATTTCGCATCTGGTGTGCAGTTTGAATCTTCGTGAAATAACCCGATCGTCGATCTGTAAGGTGATGAACTTTGCTGCTCCAGGAACCTGCTCCAATCCTAGTTACTGATCCTCATTCTATCTCTGGAGCTCTTTCGACTTGCAAGTGCTAACTCATGCTCGGAGGATTCGTTCTACTAAAATATTAGGTTAAAGGTATATGAAATAATGGATGGAAGAGGGTCTCCAGGGTAGGTGATCAGAGTGGAGATCGAGTCCTGATCTGAAGTGATCTAGAGATGGGAAGATGGTGGAGAAGGTGGAGAGGAGTCTGGTGAAGGTGTTGGCAAGGTCAAAGTTTGATTTAACTGGTCGGAGATCCTCCGATCGTGTAGATCGAAGGTTGAGATGAAATTTGGATTTAAGCTACTAGCGAACTTAAAAGACAATATTAAAATTACACAAAAGAAAAACTACTAACTATGGTTACCTACAGACTGAAAGGAAGGGAGATGGCACCTCAATCTGCGTTGAAGGTGGAGAGGTGGAGACGTAACAGAGGTACTCCAATGACGTGGTTGAATCACGAACTCTAGATGCTCACTCACACTACTAATCACAGGGAACCATAATTGTCACATATAGGTCACTTTAGGGCTCAATTTCGGAAACGAAAAAGTCCTAAGAACGTACTAAACTTGAGGTGGAGGGATCATATGTCTATTTATAAGTGTGATCCAACAAGTTTTGAATTTCAAAATGTGAGGAGTTCGTGGAGTAATGGGTGGATGAGGTGATGGCATGGGAGAGAATTGAATTATCTTGAACATTGGAAAAGGAATCGAGGCGACTTAGTGATTGACATTCTCGAAATTCAGCCTCTTAACAAGTCGTTTTAATGCATTGCAGTTGGTCGAATCGAATGTGACAAAGACCATTTAACTAATATATCAATTAAATCAAATGGTCCATTTTTATTTTACTTGGGCAAGCCCAGGGTCGAACTCATGGACACGAGCCTCTTAAGCATACATTCAGACTCTATTTGATTTTTAACATTCAACAAGATGCAAAGAAATGCGATGTGAATATGCCCTAATCATCAAAATATTTGAGCCATTTAATCAGGAATCAATCTCGGGTTAAGAACATGAAGCTAGTTCAATTAACTAAGTGATAAAAGGCATACGAGAAATTATATGAGAGACACTTGGTTTATAATAATGCATCAAAGTTCATAGTGTCAAAATAGAATTCTAAGCATTTCATTACAAATACAATGAAACAAGCTTCGAAACGAGACCAAAATCAACTGAAACATATACGATAACTAGCAAACTGGTCCCTGGGAGGGGCTAAAATGTAATTTGCAAATTCACGAGGCCTGCCTATAAATTACCCACACACGCGGGAGTATTTTTGCAATTATTAAAACCTACAGGGGCTGGGTTGCAAAATACCCCAAGCGCGCATGGGTGGCACGTGGCTTCTGGACCATATTGCAATATGGAGAAGTCGGTAGGGCCGTCCTATAAAATACCCAGCGTACACTTGACAAACACATGGGCTCTAGGCTCGATGATGGAGCAGGCTCGGTGGATGCTCGAATGTGGCTCGACGGTGCCTCGGAGCTCAAAGCCTCGAGGTATGGATCTGACGTCTGGAGTCGACACGTGGGCTGTTGTGAACCACGCGATCACGGGGATCGGGTGGTTGTTGTACACTCCTCGGGAAGTGACACATCTCATTAAGGGTCGTTCGATCTTGTGGATCGGACAATACCGGTAGCTTCGAGGTCTTTATCTCCGCGGCCTCCTGCGGCGGAGTTGGCTGTGCTCCGGCGATGCGCGTCAAGCCCCGCCTCCGTCTTCCGCATGATCGGTTCATCTATGGAGGTCGTTGAAGATGCATCAACCATCTTTGACACTCAGGGAGGACGCCAGAGCTCCTGAAGAAGGCCATCGGAGCTAATACGCTAGAGACGAGGTTTACAAAGTCAGCTCCGATGGAGCTCCGACCGTTGAAGGTCATTCACCTGCAGAGATTAGTCCTAGTATCCGATGCGTGCAAGTGAAATGTGCATATGATGGTGAGTGAAATGGCAGGTCTTGTGGGTGAAGAATGAGGGTTCCTGAGACACCTTCTCCAACGAGCTCAGAGGAGACCGACAACAGAGTGGTTTGGGGTTAAGGAAGAGAGAATGGGTGACCGGAGGGTGGCATGAAGGTAGTTGATGTATAGCGGAGGTCAGGGGATGGTTAGTGGGAGGTGATGGAGTGTGTGCGAGTGTAATAAAAAGAAAGAAATCAAAAGAAAATTTAGATGGGGATCAGAGATTCTTACCTGAGCGATGGTGGATGAAATGCCTGTCTCGAGCTCCTGTAAGGGGCCCTAGTCATCGCTCCACCTCCGTGGCAACTGGAAGCAGCTTGGCGGGGCGGAGCCACCACAGACCTGGCCTTCTTGGACCAGCGGTCAACGTCGGGGACCACTACCATCGTTGCTCCTTCATCGGCCCTCCCCCTGTCACGGAGAGGAGGAGAGGGGTTGGGAGGATCCCCTTGTAATGGTGGACCTGTATACAAGTGATCAGGGCTTGTGTATTTGAAGGTGGGGAAGATGAGGCGTGGCTGATGGGCGACGTGGCTTGTGGTTTGCTTAGAGAGTGAGAGAGACGGAGCCATGGGGAGCGAAGGTTCTCACGAGGATGGTGGACGTCAGAGCTCCATTGTGGGGTAGTCGGAGGATGGTAAATGTGATGGAGAAGGTGGGGGTAATGGAAAGGGCGGAGTGGTTGCGTAAGGTGGGCGACATGGGCGAGGAGATAGCGGGAGGTTGGATGAAGGGTCCTCGGTCGTTGGATCTCATGATCCAACAGTTGAGAGACGGGCACTAGGGATCGGTTACGATTAGATCAGAGCGACGCAATCGAAGGGCGTGAGAGGCGCCACGTGTTGTGCTGAGGGCTTGGTGCTGGCGGACAGTTGGAATGGTATCAGAGGCAAGATCGAAGGGTTTAGGAGTGAACCAGAGATGAATGACTTGAATGAAGAGTTCTGGATCCGATCGTGTGGTATAGAGGGAAGACACGTGGTGAGTGGTGAGAGAGGCGCTGGTCAGCGGTCCAGATTTGATCTGAACCTTGATCGGGTGGCAAAAAACGGATCTGGGGAGAACGGTGAAGATTTTAAGGGAGAGAGAGCAATCGAACGGTAGAGAGAGGGGTGCGTGGCGCGCAAGAGACCGGGCTGCATGGCACAACCAGAAGATGCCACGTGGCCCAATCAGACTATTCAGAGGAAAAAATGAAATAAGGAGAAGGAGGCAGATTTTTGAAAAACTCAAAACATGAAAGTTGTAGATCTCAATGAGATCTACAGAGAAGAGGTCAAATCAAAGGAGAAATATTTTTATGAGCATTTTTAAGGGCTTACAAACACTGCGAATTTTAATTTTGTTATGTTTTTGTATTTTTAATTTATTCAAGAGGTCAGATAATTACAAGGAATAATCTGGTTTTTATTGACACCTAGTCTAAGCTAGGGGGTTAATAACCGCGAATTATGACAATGAAACTGGGTTTCATCAATCCCCTATACTTAAACTATGCTCGTCCCCGAGCATCTCAAAAAATGAATGAGCTGGATTAACCCCCTTGTGTATGTGCGTATATGATCTTCTATGTTCACGAACTCCCAATTTTAGGGATCCAAAATCTCAGTGTTCAACCCAACCTTAATCAAGAGGCATCCAAGTCCTATTGTTTTCTAGACTATCTCTTGTATACATATAAACTAAGGATATAAACTTAAGTGTTGACTGCGTTCACAAAAGTAGAGTCAAAATGTCACCCAAAGTCTCGGTCCAAGAAATTCTCCTAAGGACCCAATCCTCAACACTAGTGAATAAATCAAATCTTGTGTCCAATCCACCGTCTCTTTAGTTGTCAGACTTAGAAGTGTAGATGGAAGGCCAATTGATGGAGGGTTTAGGATTGTGTCATTTCTTCTCGCCCGCTCATTGGAACAAGGATCCTCTCGAGTGCCTCATTAACTCAACGCAATTTTTTTTGTTGTTGATCAGTGTGTCCATCAAGAGAAGTTGGAGTCGTCTGCACTTGTTTTCCTGGGAGTACACCAGTGTGTGCCTTTTTTGAGTATCTATTATACCTTATACACCCAGACTTGTAGAATTTACGATGCAGAGCTCTTTTTTGGTGCAAGCCCGACTCTTGGTCCTAATAGCAGTGGTCCAAGTGGACACTTTGAAATGGTTGGGAGCGCTCTCCTTTGGTGGAAGCTCTTTGATGTTTAACTTTATGGAATGAGAGCTTTTCTTTAACATTTCATTGCTTTGTAATATTTTGGCTTGCTTAACTGCTTTTACAACGAGTTGATGCACACTAATCAACAATTTTTATTTCTTTCGCTCCCCGGCACTTAGGTAGATTTCAAGAGATTAGTACAAGAACCAAGTTCTCAATCAGGCTAAAAATGCTGACATTCAGGTTTCATGAAGCCCTCAGGCCCAGTTCGGGTAGCTGCTTACCCGCGGGTTAGGAGGGTTTACCCCCCTTAACCCACTTCCCCTCTCTCTTGCGTGGGCCCCACTTTATTCCTTTTTAAAAAAAATAAATAAATCAATTTTACATCATCAATCCTATAAAAAAATAATATATTATACCATCATATCATATAAAAATTATAAACTACTCCACTTCTACTCACTTTTCGAAACTTCAATACAATCAAATCACAATAACTACTCTTTTTTTCAAACTCCAATACAATCATATCACTCCAAACCCACTTCTAACCCACCCACAGTTTAACCCTCTATCCAAACACCAAAATACAAAAACGGGTTACCCTCTACCAGTTTATCCCACCTTAACCCGCCAACTAAATGCACCCTCAATGATCTTATCCCATCCACGAGCATCATTAGATCAAATACAGACTCAAATCCCTCATCCCCAGTCCCTAAAGTGAAATTTCAACTCGTCTCATCGAGATTGTAGCCGTGCATGTGATGTGATGATCATATTCTTAAGGTAGGAGACTAAGCATGCTATATAGCACGTAAATATAGAAACCAAGAGAAATGTGGATGATTAAGTCTAAGACCCTGATGGCTAAGACTAGTTAACCTAATATCTCAAGACCTCATAAACTGAGTTTCTTGAACATCATCAATCTTGAGTGCATGTGAAAAATGTAGGGGATTTAATCCAATTCCTTCATCCAAGTTCTGATCTTTTTTTCGGACATTAAAAGACATAATAACTGCCCAAACTCAAATGACTAAATGCATCTGCATTCAGCCAGTATAGGTGTAATTACAGGCCGGAGTTCGTTGATTGAGAACGGAGCCTTACGCGATGTCCTCTAAACCACCTACTCTGCTAAGGAAAATCCCTCATTGAACGCAGCTTCTTATTTGGGTTTAGTAGTCAATTTGACTCTTAAAGGATTTTTGATTTTTTATATTTTTATGGATTTTTAATTAAAGGTTAGAACACCAGTTAGACTCACTTCCTTAAAGTCGAGAAAATAAATTTTCAAACCATGTCACACAAATAAAGATTTTCCAAACATTTTTCAAATAATTTTGCAAAATAAGTGAAGAACAAAATTTTCAAATCAATTAAAAATATTTTTCTTGAAAATAGTGTAACATAGTATAGAAAAAACTTGAATACAATTTTTGTCCACATAGTAGCAAAGATTATACTTTAGCCAAAAAAATTAAATTTTTCAAAATTTTTCAAAAATATAGCCAAAGTACATATACCGTATATGCGGTATACCCCCTATACTTAAACTTTGTTATGTTCTCATAGCACTACATGATACAAAGGCAAATCTCTGTTTAACTATAGAAAAATATACAGGAACTGAGGAGGACTCCTCTATACATAGGTTCGAAATAATCTAAGTATTAAGGCAAGGAAATATGAGTAAGAAAATCACAGGGATTCAGGTCCCCCCATACTTAGGCTGAGAGTAGCCTAAGTATACAGATGGAGACTTGATGTTAGGGAGACCTGAGGTGAACGGAGAAGAAGAAGGATGGATATACAAATGAGCAGATGAATCTTCGGAGATGAATGGAGCACCTAAGGTCTAGGGGAGGGTAACAGAGCAATCAAGGCTCAAACAAGCATGCAATACCCTTAAATTCACCAACTCACAAATGAAACCAACAAATGTTGTTTAATTATCTTGTCATTTTTATTGGTGATTAAATCATTCAAGTCTGCGCAGAAAGCAAGAAGATGTCAAATAAAAACATCCTACGCAAACAAGGGTGTTGCTTTCCCAAAACAAGATTTTACTCCATTTTAGGTCAACTTGCAATTAACAGTCCCAATTATTTACTTAAGGTTATCACTTATTAAAGGTGATCATAAATCAAGCAATCATCGTCTACCGCTCATTCCCATTTTCCATTAACCTAGGTGATCAAACCAGGAAGGGAGGTCGAGAAAAAGCCATGTAGTAGATAAAAATCATGATCTAGACTAAGCGGGAAAACATGCAGTGCCTTGAGAAAATAATCATGAAAACTCGGACTGAATTTAAAACCAAATCCAAATGTATGCAAGTCGACAAGAAACCACACCTAACAAGATTCTATTAGAAGGGAAGAATATCTTTTAATTTTGGCTAAGTGAAGTGATGTTTATGTGCATTTTGAATAAATGTGCGTCCTACCTACGATCAAACACAAAGGATAAAAAGTAAAACAAGCTCGAAGAGTCGCGTGCCTGATCCTAAGTCGACACTCAAGTGCGGCGATCCCCACACAACAACGAAGAACTTCGTTTATTTACACGCATGATTTTCCGAATGAAGACTGTTGTAACGACGATTATTACAATAAGAATAAAAATATGAAACGACATTTTTTTCTTCTTCGATATTTCTCCAAGGATGTTTCTGCGTCTCCTCACAGCGGGGAACTCAGGCTTCTCGCCTCCTTGACTCCAAGGGCCCTGCCACAACAACAAATGTTTGATATCAATTGAAAAAATTTTAATGATGAAAGACAACATGAACAACATGACCTATGAATCAAAAATTAAAACTTAATTAAATAAATAAAAATCCAAACAAAACAAAAGATGATCCGTATCCCTAGCAACATCGCCATTTGAGAGTCCCGAAATTCAGCCTCTTAATAAGTCATCTTAATGCATTGTAGTTGGCTGAATCGAATGCGTCAAAGACCATTTAATTAATATATCAATTAAATCAAATGGTCAATTAGGCAAGCCCAAGGTCAAACTCAGGGATACGAGCCTCTTAAGCATACATTCCAACTCTTATTATTTGAACTAAGTGTTGAATTAGCAATTCGTAGGTCAAAGAATGCATGAAGAGAGACAATATGCATAAATAAACATGAACAATGCTTTTTTCATTTGATTTTTAAGATGCACCAAGATTCAAAGAAATACGATGTGAATATGCCCTAATTATCAGAATATTCGAGCCATTTAATCAGGAGTCAATCTCGGGTTTAAAACATGAAGCTAGTTCAATTAACTAAGTGATAAAAGGCATACGAGAAATTATATGAGAGACACTTGGTTTAAAATAATGCATCAAAGTTTATAGTGTCAAAACATAATTCTAAGGATGCCATCACAAAGAAAATGAAACAAGCTTCGAAACGAGACCAAAATCAACTGAAACGGAGATACGATGCTCAAAATATTCACAAATGAAACCAGAGGCATAAATGCAAGAAAACATAAAAGATAACTAGCAGACAAGTACTATGAAGGACTAAAATGTAATTTGAAAATTTGTGAGGCCTTCCCTATAAATTACCCACACATGAGGGGGTATTTTTACAATTATTAAAACATGCAGGTCTGGGTTGCAAAATACCCCATGCATGCGTGGGTGGCACATGGCTTCTGGACCAGATTGCAATATGGAGAAGTCGGCAGGGCCGTCCTGCAAAATATCCAGCGTACACGTGACAAGCACGTGGGATCTAGGCTCGGTGATGGAGCAGGCTTGGCGGAGGCTCGAATGTGGCTCAGCGGTGCCTCGGAGCTCCAAGCCTCGAGGTATGGATCTGACATTTGGAGCTGATACGTGGGCGGTTGTGAACCACCTGATCACAGAGATTGGGAGGCTTTTGTACACTCCTCGGGAAGTGACACGTCTCATTAATTGTCGTTCGTTCCTGTAGATCGTTGATGAATACCCATTCATCACTCTTTATTCTTATATTTTAGCTACAAAAACCTTTGCAAATACATGTAGATATGTGTAAATAGGAATAATTACCAAAAGCATGCATTGTGTAAAAACCTATAATTAGCATGTTTTTGTGCAAAAATAAAAGAATAAAGATTAAAAAGAAAAAAAGGGAAATATTTAGAATAAATATTGAGCAACCTAACCCAAGGGAGGGCTCAGCATGGGCCTGACCGCATAAAAGCCAAAGTAGAGGGAGATAGGGGCTCTTGTGTAAATATTTATGAAAATAAATTATAAATATTTTCCTCACCAAAAATATGCTTTTAAATACTTGTATATATTTATAAATATTAAAACAAAAGATAAAAATATAAAAATTAAAAAGAAAACAAAAACATCACCTTCACCATGTACATAAACCACTTATATGTATTTATTTAACCTTGTAAATATACAAAATTAATTTTTATAATTTTTGTATGTTCTATATTGCAAATATATAAAATAAAAACAATTAAAATCAAAACAAAATAAAAATAGGAAAATTAAAAATACAAAAATACAATGTACATATACCATGTATATAAATGTATATATGTATTTATTTTACTCATGTAAATAAATAATAAAAATAAAATAAAAACACCCTTTTATTCCTTATTTATAATATAAATAAATACAATATGAAAGGGAATAAAAATTGCACAAAAATAATAATTTAAAAATCAAAAATCAAAAACCCTAATTATGTATATATACCTATATAGTACATACTATGTATATAGCTTATTTTTATTTCCAAAAATTAATTAAAAATCACTAAAAAATAGAAAAAAAAATAAAATAAAAATATTTTGTGTTTTGAGTTTTTGCAAATTCGGGCCCTAGCTACCCTTAATTTCCATTTCAAATGACAGCCACGTGGCCCATTCCCATTGGGTGCTGGGGATGTTGACCGCCTGGTCAACTACCCCCCCAGGACCACCTTCTGCGGATGTGAGCACCCGACCCGATTTCTCAAATATATACCCGCTCGATCCGACACCCATTTCCCTAAACCCCGGGTCCGAATCCTGCACCTCACATCCGACATCCTCGCCGGAGCCGCTCCCTCGGGATCCGCGCGCTACGCTGCTCGCCCCGACCTCTCCTAGCCGGACCCCTAGCCGTATAAAGCTGTAGCTCCGCCACCCATTTGCTCTATCTTTGGCCATTTGCTTCGTTCTCCAGTGAGCTCCAGAGAGTGCGTGAGGTGACAGCTCGCGTCCCCGACCTGTTGCAGCCAGGAGAGGAGGTGAATCCATCGATCCGGCGAGCTCAGCCGCCGCAGCTCCGCCACCAGCGTGAGCTCCGAGCCTCGGACCGAGACGATCCTCGAGGCGACGACCAGGAGCATCCCCAGCTCCTCCCCAGTCTCTCCGACCACCCAGGTAGCTCCGATAACCTACCCTCTTCGCTGATTTCCATTTTCGCCCAATTTGCGCCGCCGCCGTATTTCTCCGATTCACCCCGGTTCCGACCACTATCCGATCATCGGAATCGACCCTCACGTTCACCTCTCCCCGACGCACCTTCTCCACCCACTCACTCAACCCAGCTCGCACAGGAGCTGGGAACCGAGCTCCTCCGTCCACCACCTTCGCCGGACCTCGTCATCCCGACCCACCAGCCACCGTCGCTACGCCTAACCAGGTCGAGGCGCTTTGCTCTCGAGCCGCGAGTCTTCTGGGTTGATTTGCAGGTCAAACAAAGGTCATCTGAGGCCTTTCGACGTTCAGACCAAGAGCCTTACCTCCGCCACCCTCGCCGGAGCTCTCCCGAGCTCGGCTGGGCCATCGGAGGGCATCAGTAGCTGCGCACAGCCACGCCGGAGCTTCTCCGATCCTTAGGCGCAGCAGAGGAGGCCGGGAGCGCTTCCACGAGGCCGGCGAAGTTCTCCGACCTCCTGTTCATCCAGGACCACCAGTTGCCGTTGATCGTCCCCTCCCGCTCCAGATTTCATCAGCACTGTCCATCTCAGGAGCAGCCTTGATCGTTCGATCTGAGGAGGCGACATCTGGAGCGCCCACTGCCAGCCGCCGTCCGATCTCCACGTGGCGCGCATCCAGCCCATTCGCTTAATAAAGGGTAATTTACCCTTAGGCCCCTGTCTTTATTTTATTTCGTTCTAGTCCTGTAAATATTAAAGCCAGTTGTTTAGTTTAGGGGTAATTTGCATGTTGGACCCTGAGCTTTAGTTTATTTGCATTTATACCCCTGCCAGTTGTGGACACGTGCATCGACACGTGATATTTTGGGCTATTTGCTGTTGATACCCCTGTAGTTCTGGATGTTAATGAATGAATGAAATATTTTACTTATTTGCATTTATACCCCTGTGCGTGATTTATTTCCACATGTGCGATATATTTTGGGTAATTTGCAGGTAAGCCCCCTGGACTTTTGGTACCTGTTACCAATAAGTCCTCGGGACTTATTTTTCTTACATTTGGGTCCCTGAGTGCCCCAAGTACGCGCGTGGCACGTGTTTTGCTGGGTATTTTGCACCAGGACCCCCAGAACTTCAGGTATTTGCACTTTGGTCCCTATGCACAATGCCCTATCTTTATTTTTGAATAAAATATCAAAACACCTCCAAATCCAACGAAAACTTGATACATGGCTCCTGCCATGGTGTAGGATTTTTGTGGATTTTTGAGGACATTTTTGATTTAGTTTGATATTTTTAAAAAATCAAAAACCTTCATTTTTGTCACTGTCTAGTTTGAAAAATAACAAAAAAATATAAAAACTCATTTAAAAATTCTATAAAAATTACCTACTGTTTCTCTTACTTAGTTTGATTTTCTAGCCAAGTTTGGCTATTTTTCACTACTGGAAAACACTAAAAACTTAAAAACACTCAAAAACCTATAAAAATTCTAGTAAATAAATTAAAATCCAAAAACAATAAAATTGGTACCTAAATTTTCCTTGTTTTATCTTCTTTACAGGAAAATTACCTCCAGGCCATCTTGAGGCTCTTAGATATTTTATCTAGGGCTTTTTGGCTCGGCTGGACAGTACCCACTGTTTGCTTCACTTTTTGATTTTTAGAAAATGAAATAAACATCAGAAAATTCTCAAAAATTCACCAAAACACTAAAAAATATAAAATACATAAAAATATTTTTGTTTGAATTTTTGGTTGAATTTTTGTGCATTTAATAATTTGTTGAAGTGCATGCCTTCTTTGTTTTTCTTATTTTCTTTATACATTAAAAATCCAAAAAAAATATAAAATAAATTAAAAACCACTAAAAATATTTTGTTCTTTTTTTTTCTTTATTTTTACTACTTTGTAGGCCTCTCGGCCAACCCGTGCTCCTTGAGTTCGACCCTGGGTGCTATACCAGGTTAATCATATAGCAGGACCGCTATTCGTGTTTGATTGATTTTATCGTTATTTAGTGGTTCATTTTTCTTGATACACATCGTCTGATCGCTTGGGTCGCGACGACCTATTTTTAGTACCTTATACCCGAGTGTTCGGACCCTGTTATCAGAATGGCGCCATTGCCGGGGAGCACGGCTTAGTAGTTCTTATTTTCTTTTCGTTTGTGTTTTCGTGGCTTTTCGCGGCTTTTGTCTATATTTTTATTTGTGTTTTATTTTGTTTATTTTCTTTTTCTTTTATTTTTGTTTTTGTTTTATTTTGAGTGTTTATTTTATTTTGCATTTTTGGCACATATACCCTTATTTGCATTTTTATTTCTTTTTCTTTTATTATTATTTGATTATCTGGGTCTGACCATTCTTCTCTTTCTTGCGAGGGCTCGAGGACCGAGGCGGCTGATCTCGAGAAGCCGACGCAACCGCGGGATTCGGAGGCGGCTCCTTTCTTTGCGGAGCCGCAGGAGAGAGTGAGAGAGAGTGGAGTGGGTGAGGATTAGAATAGGTTTTTATTTTTGATTATTATTGTAATAATACAGGATACTCTCTGGACTTGGACACTTGTGAACTATACTTGCTTAGCGGGTCTGTTTCGCCGAGCACCGGTGTGCTCGGGGGACCCTTAGGATTTTCGCGGTTTTTCGCGGTTTTGGTTTTCTTTTCCTTTCTTTCTGCCTTTTCCGGTGTTTACGCGGTTTTTGCTCGAGCCCCTAGACTTAGGAATTTCTATTGCTTGTGCCGTAATTAGTAGGGTCCCAACACTTAACTGCTTGCCTGTTCCTATAGAACGCTAATTGGACTCACTAATAACTAATTAATAAAAATAACCGAATCATCTCCTTCGTAGCCTACGTGCCGCAGCCTGTCCTGTAAAGCGCTTTCTCCTACCCCCGATTTGTCGGACAGAGGAGGGACGGGCCAAGACCAGACTCTTTGGCTTGGAGGTCGGTGACCGGTTAGACGGTTCTTGCGCTAGAAATTGCTCATCTAGGACTCGGCTTTCCCGTTGCATCATCTAGGAAGTTTATTTTCAGTCTTTCAATTCTGCGCGGATCACTTGCATGTAGAGTGCTGGAGACAAGGTACGCATTTCTTACTCAGCATGCATCATTGATTTCATCGCGCATCGGCTTTTGTCGTCTTCTCCCCCCTGTTTTGGACTTAATAACCAGGAGAACCGAAAAATTCGTTAGGCCGTTGTTTTTATTTGAAAAATATTAAAAAGAAAAACCATAAAATTGGGACTGGTTAACACTATTTATCTTAAAAGACGCTCACCCTAAAAATTTTGTCTTGGGAGAGCAACCCCCTCATTGTATGGTTTGGATGCGCGAGAGAGTGACCCGCACCCTAGGTAGAGCCCTCCGGTGCTAGTCCCGACTGATTACCGACTCTTCCGTGCGGGCCAGTCGGTTGGGATAGCATCGGGTATCCTAACATGTCACGTAAGCGCTCTGATATTTTGTGTGTTCACCTAATAAAATCGACAAGATAATTTGTCCGAACCTTCACGGTCTTCAGCTCACGTCGCGTTGGTGAACCGGGGGTTTG
Source organism: Ottelia alismoides (assembly GCA_037367405.1). Taxonomy (NCBI): domain Eukaryota; kingdom Viridiplantae; phylum Streptophyta; class Magnoliopsida; order Alismatales; family Hydrocharitaceae; genus Ottelia; species Ottelia alismoides. The sequence goes on from JAZKJV010004000.1 coordinate 686,518, forward strand.
TTTTGTGATCATAGTTTCTCCAGATCTCATCCGCCTTACTCGCCAGATCGAGATGATGGGTAGACGCTCTCTTAGGAAGCCTCTGGCTGCACCGATTTCGGGCACGTCTACCCAGTCATCTAGGTTGGCCCGCGAGAGCCGAGACCAGCTCTCCGAGCCCCGAGTACGACTCCGCCCTGTTCCCCCTCGACCCCCTTTCTTTCCGACCTGAGAGACACGAGCCCGAGGAGAGATTGATTGATTTGACAGCACCTGAGTTGGGCTCGTTTGATTTTGCAGACGTCGCCATGGCCGGCAGTTCAGATGATCACTCCCGTCAGCCAGAGCACTTTGTATTAGACCAGGGAGCGATCAACTCCACCCTGATCGCATCACTTGAGACAGTCCAGCAGCAGTTACGCGATCAGGGAGCGTTCATGATTGAGATGAGGAGAGAGTTGGAGCACCTCAGAGCAGAGAGAGATCAGAGCGAGCCTGAGGACGGCCCAGATGCAGAGGCACGAGCCGCAGCAGCAGCAGTCGCCGCCGCAGCGGCAGCCGCCGCGGCAGGAGGACCACCGCGACCGATGCGGGAGTTGCACAACCCCGGATCTATACTGATGCACCATTGGGTGGTGGTACCTGCTATCGTGGGGGACTTCAAGTTCCCCCCGAACACCCTGCAGATGCTTCCCCGTTTTCACGGGCTTGCCACCGAGGAGCCCCATCTCCACCTCCAGGAGTTCCTGATGATTTGCAGTACTGTCCACGACCGCCATGTGAACCAGGATACGATTCGGATGATTGCCTTTCCCTTCTCACTAGCAGACAGAGCAGCCACCTGGCTGAAGCATCTGGGGAAGTTCGTCTACACCTGGGAGCAGCTCCGCACCGAGTACTTGAACAAGTACTATCCACTCGAGCGGACGAATGCAGCGAGGGCCCTGATCAGCAACTTCTCCACCTCCCCAATGAGCAATTTCACGAGGCATGGGAGAGGTTTAGAGAGCTCACGGACAGATGCCCGCACCACGACATCACGAAGCCGAACCTTGTGCAGAGCTTCTTCAGCAGGTTGACACCAGAGCTTCAGGGTCTGGTGAATGCTTCTTGTGACGGGTCCTATTTCGCCAAGGACCACGACCAGGTCTGGGCCATCTTCGAGGAGATGGCTGAGAATTATATGGTGATGTCCCAGACCCGGTTGTACACTCAGGGGAGACCCCAGCAGCAGCCAGGACCCGTGCAGTACCAGCGGATAGCACGGGTCGATGCAGGTCCTTCCAGTTCGTCCGCAGTCGCAGCAGCACAGGCAGAGTCATCCGCTGCGGATATGGGTATTATCAGCGAGAAGTTGGACCGCATGGAGCTGATAGAGAAGAAGCAGTGCCAGAGCATCGCGCAGATGGATCAGATGTCACAGACTCTGAGCGACATGAAGACCCAGCTCATGTGTCTCCAGGAGGCACAGACGGCTTCACAGCCCCGTCTTCAGTCGCGAGGCGACTCCGGCAGCAGCAGCAGCTCGTCCCAGCGCTCCAGCTCCCTACAGCAGCCTAGACAGGTACATCTTGTACAGGCGGAGCCGTACCAGCAGCCGCAGCCCACCTACCAGTCCCCACCATCTCCAGACATGCAGATGGTGGTCTACCAGCCGGATCAGCCTCTGGCAGTACTCCCGCCAGCCCCCTACGATGCAGAGCCGTTGATGGATGTCAACGGGATTTGGTATGACCGCCCCCAGCCTGGAATCCGACGAGACCATCCCGGATTCAGGTGGGGGAGTGGAGGTACCCAGCCTCAGCAGCAGCCAGCCGGTCAGGGAGGGCAGTACTCCCAGCAGAGAGATCACCAGCCGCAGCAGCAGCCCCCAGCTTATCAGTCACAACAGCCATCATCCTTCGTCCCTCGTCCCTATCAGCAGCAGGGACAGTCGTGGAGACGTGAGCAGCAGGCTCACCCAGCATACCAGCATCATCCCTCTTCCTACCCCTCTCAGCAGCACCACCAGCAGTTCCAGCAGCCTCAGCACCAGAGAGGCTACCCATCGGGTTCCCAGGAGAGCCCCGCCTTGGATGACATCGTCCGCCTCCTCACGGACCAGCAGGCCACATTTAGATGGGAGATGGACGAGTTCCGCCAGGAGATGCGGGACCTGGTGAGAGGAAAGGCCGCCATCCCTGCACGGATAGAGCCGAACCCGAACAACCTCAAGAGGAAGTCTGAGCAGGTAGTACGCACTGAGCTTGCCACTCCTAGTGACCCATTTGATGATACATCTTCAGATCTATTTGATGCTGATCTTGTTACACTTAGGAGCGGTAGGACACCAGCAGGCGGCGGCGCCTCATCTGAGCTACACCACGAGGATACTTCCAGGGCGCCACATGAGGAGGAGGACAGCGGTACTGAGGCCGCTCCAGATGACGATGGTGGCAATGATGCCACCAAGGATGCTGATCCCACCGGCGGTACTGAGGCCGCCGCTTCACCAGATCGAGGAGGTGGTACTGACACCACCCGTTTAGCCGAGCCAGCCCGCGGTACTGATGCCGCGAGACGTCCAGCAGTAGCAGCAGCAGAGTCAGCCTGTGGTGGTACTGAGGCCACCAGTGTTTGTTTTGATAGAGATGTTATCTTTCCTCATGTTACTGTATCTCAGAACTCTATTTTGATTAAAGGAAAAGGTTTAGTTTACTCTGGACCCACTGTGGTGAGTGATGTATGTGTGGATCCGGCCGTCGAGCCGTCTAGGCCTTTTCCTAGTCCTTTATCTGCGAAGGACCCTGTGATCCCCTTTCCTAGAGCCCTTCAGATGGGGAAGAGGAAGAAAAAAGAAAATGATCCAAAAAAAGAGAGCAGGAGCAATTCATCCAGAGTATGATTGACAGATTTCACATCCAGCTGATCCTCCAGGAGGCTTTGCAGCACATCCCCCTTCTTCAACAATCTTTGAGAGATAGGACCACAGTCAGGAGGAGGAGGAGGAACCACACTTCAGAGATTCATGTGCTGACGAAAGCCACGTGTTTTGCGATCCAGAACCGTCTGCCAGCCAAGAGGCCAGATTCAGGGGCCCCGTATGTCAGATGCCAGATCAGTGAGCAGAGGTTAGACCGTACTCTATTAGATAGCGGATCGTCGATCAACCTTCTTCCGGCAGCCCTTCTCGACCGCTTCGAGTTGGGTACTCTCCGACAGAGCAGGACAGTCCTTCAGTTCGCTGATCGATCTGTCAAGAGGCCGAAGGGGTTGTTACGAGACGTTATCGTCACGATTCAGGGCCTGAAATTCCCCGTGGACTTCGTAGTGTTGGACATGGAGATCCCTGATTCAGTGTCCGATACCCCCATCATCCTTGGTCGACCATTCTTGGCCACAGCCAAGGCGGTGACTGATCATGATAGCGGGAAGGTGTACTTTCGCGTCGAGGGTGAGAGTATACAAATAGAGACGATCGAGGACTACATAGCTAGAGAGAGAGCACGCTCAGAGGCCAGCACAGATTCAGAGCAGCTGACAGACGCAAAGCCAGATATCCACCAGGACTGTGATTTTGTGATCACAGATGACGAGGCAGCTTGGGCAGATCCTGCAGCACAGACCATCCTCTCATTTTCAGATACAACTGATGTCGAGATGATAGCAGAGGAGAGTCTGGAGAGCACAGCCCTAGTTCAGGAGACCATTGAGGCAGCAGAGCCGGTCCTTGATCGCGACACAGATTTTAGTGATGGTGGTGCTGAGGCCACCTTGCCTTACGGTGGTACTGATGCCACCACGGTTGATACAGATCCCTCGGATTCAGAGTCTGATTGGGCAGATTGTGATGATCAGATGCCAGACCTGAGTCCCCCTGAGCCTACAGATGAGGAGGAGGTAGATGCAGAGCAGATCAGAGACAACACAGTTGAGCAGCCTCCTCCAGATCCAGTTTGCGAGAGTGCGCTTTCTTTCTCCCAGGCAGATTTGGCAGCATTCACTCAGTTCCTTCCGCAGCCAGATCTGCCAGCACCCAGCATTCCAGAGATGAAGCCGCTCCCTACTTCGCTGAAGTATCGGTTCCTTGCGGGCGAGCCAGAGATGTACCCAGTCATAATCTCCGCCGATCTGACTGGAGAGCAGGAATCCCGTTTGATGGGGGTTCTTGAAAAGAACCGCAAGGCGATCGGATGGAGCGTAGCAGATCTCCATGTGATTAGTCCATCAGTGTGCTCCCACCATATCTATCTCGAGGAGGGGGTGAAGCCGTCGCGTGAGTTCCAGCGGCGACTGTACCCCAACCTGAGAGAGGTCGTGATGAAGGAAATATCGAAATGGTGGAGTGCAGATTTTATTTATCCCATTTCCGACTCCAAGTGGGTCAGCCCCTTGCATGTGGTGCCCAAGAAGACGGGCATCACGACTGTGATCAGTGAGTCGGGAGAGGAGATTGCTACACGAGTACCCACCTCTTGGAGGGTCTGTGTTGACTACAGGAGACTCAACCAGGCCACCAAGAAGGACCGTCTCCCCCTGCCTTTTATTGACCAGATCATTGAGAGACTGGCAGGGAAGAGCCATTATTGGTTCCTGGATGTGTACTCGGGCTACAACAGGTGGCCATCGCTCCTGAGGATGAGGAGAAGACCACCTTTACCTGTCCCTTCGGCACATATGCTTTTCGACGCATGCCATTTGGGCTATGCAATGCCCCTGCGACTTTTCAGAGGTGCATGCTGTCGATCTTTTCGGACATGGTAGGGGAGTGTTTGGAGGTCTTCATGGACGATTTCTCGGTCTACGGCGACGGATTCGACTCCTGTCTTGACTGCCTAGACCGAGTACTCCAGCGATGTATTGAGTACCATTTGGTTCTATCTTTGGAGAAGAGTCACTTCATGGTGACTCAAGGGACGGTGCTTGGCCATATCATCTCCAACAGGGGCATGGAGGTTGATCCGGCCAAGGTTGATGTCATTAGGAAACTCGCACCGCCGTCCAATCTGAGGCATCTACGGTCATTCCTGGGGCACGTTGGATTTTATAGGAGATTTATTCAGGATTTCAGCAGGATTGCCCGGTCGTTGACTGACCTCTTGACGAAAGACACCGAGTTTCTTGTCGATGACAAGTGTCTTTCGTCCTTTGCGACTCTCCAGCAGTGTGTCATTGAGGCTCCTGTCCTCCAGCCGCATGATTGGTCTCTCCCATTCGAGATCATGACGGATGCCTCCGATTTTGCCGTAGGGGCCGTACTGGGACAGAGGAGGGATGGAGTTCCATTTGCCATCCACTACGCTAGCCGCACATTGGATTCCGCCCAGCGGAATTACACGGTCACAGAGAAGGAGATGCTAGCCGTAGTGTTCGCCCTAGATAAGTTCAGATCGTATATCATTGGATCTAGAGTGACTTTGTACACAGATCATACCGCCATCAGGTACCTCATGGCAAAGAAGGATGCCAAGGCCAGACTGACTAGATGGATCCTTCTACTCCAGGAGTTTGACATTGAGATCAAGGATAAGCCTGGAGTCAAGAATGTGGTGGGTGATCATCTCTCCCGTTTAGAGCAGCCTGAGGAGTCTGAGTAGATTGATCCTATTCGAGATACCTTCCCAGATGAGGCTATCCTTGCTATCGCCTCACTCCCGTGGTACGCCGATATTGTGAACTTTCTCGTTGCTGGGAAAGTCCCAAAAGATTGGCCCAGGCAGAGACTTGAGACCTTCCTTGCGAAGGCCAAGTCCTACCATTGGGAGGATCCCATCCTTTACCACGAAGGAGGGGATAGCGTCTGGCGTCGGTGTATTCCTCAGGAGGAACACCATAGCGTCCTCACTTACTGCCACAAGCTTGAGGCAGGAGGACATCATTCTGGGAGGAGAACGGCACAGAAAGTGCTCCAATCCGGCTTGTGGTGGCCTACCCTCTTCAAGGACTCAGACGAGTTCGTGAAGAGGTGTACTGACTGTCAGAGGATGGGCACTTGTGGACAGCGTGATATGATGCCGATGCAGCCCATTCACTTCTGTGAGGTTTTTGACGCATGGGGCATCGATTTCATGGGTCCATTCCCTAAGAGTCAGGGATTTGAGTACATTCTGTTGGCCGTTGATTATGTTAGTCGTTGGGTGGAGGCTATCGCCGCCCGAGCCGCTGATGCGAGGACAGTTTGCAGATTCTTGAGGAAGCACATCATCACGCGGTTCGGGGTTCCACGAGTTCTGATTTCTGATGGGGGATCTCACTTCATCAACGACCAGGTGAAGGCCCTTGCTAGCGAGTTCGGTATAGACCATCGTGTTGCTACACCTTACCATCCACAGACGAATGGTCTAGCCGAGGTGTCGAATAGGGAGATCAAGACGATATTGCAGAAAGTCATCCGCCCTGACCGAAAGGATTGGTCACAGCTTTTGGACTCGGTCTTGTGGGCATATAGGATGTCTTTCAAGACACCATTGGGTACATCTCCCTTTCGCCTCGTATATGGCAAGTCATGCCATTTACCTGTTGAGCTGAGGCACAAGTCACTTTGGGCAGTTACAGATATTCTTATGGATCCAGATGGTATGGGAGACCAGAGGAGGGCAGAGTTAGCTGCCCTGGAGGAGCTTAGAGATTCAGCTTTCTCAAACAGCCTACATTATAAGGAAAAAGTGAAGGAGTGGCATGATTCTCACATCAGCCACAAGCAATTTGAGATTGGACAAGGAGTATGGCTGTTTGATGCGAGGCTACGATTATTTCCAGGGAAGCTATAGAGCAAATGGAAGGGACCCTACTTGGTAAGAAAGGTACACGACAACGGTAGCATTGACATATCTGAGTTGTCTTCTGAGAGTACCTTTCGAGTGAACGGCCAGTGGCTTAAGCCATTTCTAGATCATGAGCCGCGGGTCGCTGATCTTGCCCCTATTCATTTTGCATGAGATGTGGTCTTTGACTCACATCTAATACATCTCACGCCAGAGTTTCACTGATCTTCCGCCTTGTATAGATCCAGATGTCCATATCATCACATTCTTTAGTCCCACATCCCTTTCTTCATCCTGTGATTATGCTATACTTAGGGTGTACTTTACCCTAAGTATAGGGGGGATGTGAGACCTTTTGGGTATTTCTTTTGTTTCTGTCTACCCCTATTTCGCTGCCTATACTTAGGGATATTTCACCCTAAGTATAAGGGGGGTAGACCCTGTACATTCTCCACTCGGTTTTCCCGTTGTGTACAGCCTGCTATACTTAGGATTATTTGATCCTAAGTATAGGGGGAAGACCCGAGACCCTTTTGACTTTTCTATTTCATTCTTATTCTTTGTATATAGCCTTCCTTTTCACTTTCCTATACCTAGCACGAGTTATGTCTTCTTCATCGCTCTTGACTCTGAGGACATTGTTCGAGCTAAGTATAGGGGGGTGTGTATATATTTCATATATACTTTAGACATAACTCGTACTTTGTGTGAGTGTGTTAATAAATAAAATGGCTAAAAACCACAAAAATTAAAAATTCTCATGTACATAATCTTCTTTTATTTGCACATAAATAGCTAGTGTACAAATTATTTTTGTAAAAATGATTTCAAAAATCTTTTGTGTAAAGCTTGTGTAAATATTTTCTTATCAAAATTATGTATATAGTACAAAATTTTTCCAAAATGTTTTGAAAATCAAAAGTTTGCAAAAATCTTGTGTAAATGTGTGTAAATATCTTTTTGCAAAACTTGCACTTCATGCATCATCCATACATGATTTCAAAACATTTTTCAAAAATTTTGCATGATTGTAAAATTTGTGTAAATAAGCATCTTTTGTACTTATGTATATAGTTTTTCTGGATGATAGTTGACATTTAAACTAGCCTGGAATCAAATTGAGAAATGGAGCTTGATTAAGATCTTAATCCACCTAATTTCTAAGAGGAACCTTATAGGGCTTAGGTTTAAGGCTTTTCAGGTCCATGGTGACTCAATTCTTTGAGTCCACTAGGCTATGATCACATGTCATCTCAATGAGCCTAAGTAGAGCACTTAACAACAACACATGACTCATATAGATTATGGCTTTACTTGGACACCAGCACTATGCACCGAGCTCTCTACGGATGAGGTGGTGAGGAGGCAATCTTCCTTGACTTGGGGTAGCATATGAGGGTAGTACTTCTAGGCGGAACCTCTCTTCTTCTTTTAGTGAAGGAAGTGCGTCTTAACTTGGTCTGGTTGCCATGAGGTCTAACGACGGGAGTTGTGGGTTGCAATAAAGCTTCAAAAGAGGGATAGTCTACTCGCTCAAGAGGAAAAACTCCTTGTATATATGCTGCACATGTATATGTTGTACAGATGCACTTGAAAAAAAATGTGCAAAAAGAAAATAACTCCAAAAAAGTGGTGGGTCTGATAGAAAATGATAATCCCACCGGAGTATGTATATAGAGTGCAATAAGCAAAGCTTGGTTTCATGATCCACCTGTTGTAGCTTGCAGCAGGGAGACTTGGCTACACTGGTCAAGCTCCCCAGGGTACTTGGCTACACTGGCCTTGACCCATTCTCTTCTTCCTCCTCTTCTTGAGCCGGTTGTACTTGAACTTAGAAGGGAATACCCCGCTCCTCGAGGAAAGAGTGGCCAGATTGAGGTCATAGAGTTACCTTGTTGGGGAGGGTTGTCAAGTTGCCATTTCTGAGGTGGAGAGCTTAGACTTCACATTCACAGGACAAGAAAAAAATCATGGTCTTCAGGGTTTGTGATTGATGACTTGTTCTGATCTGGAGCATTGAGGAGTCTTGGTTATAGATTAGTGGAACTTAGAGGCTGTTGAGTTTTAAGCTTAAGTCTAAATAGGGTTACGACACATTAATAATCCAAAGATCTGATCGAGCTCCATACCCCAATTTAATGAAGGCAAGTTTAATAATCAACCTTGATCCATGTACATCCTCTTTTTCTTTTTCTTTCTTTCTTTTTCACTTCTTTTTCAAATAAGTGTTTGCTAAAGTATAGGGGGTGATGAATACACATTCATCACTCTTTATTTTTATATTTTAGCTACAAAAACCTTTGCAAATACATGTAGATATGTGTAAATAGGAATAATTACCAAAAGCATGCATTGTGTAAAAACCTATAATTAGCATGTTTTTGTGCAAAAATAAAAGAATAAAGATTAAAAAGAAAAAGAGGGAAATATTTAGAATAAATATTGAGCAACCTAACCCAAGGGAGGGCTCAGCATGGGCCTGACTGCATAAAAGCCAAAGTAGAGGGAGATAGGGGCTCTTGTGTAAATATTTATGTAAATAAATAATAAATATTTTCCTCACAAAAAATATGCTTTTAAATACTTGTATATATTTATAAATATTAAAACAAAAGATAAAAATATAAAAATTAAAAAGAAAACAAAAACATCACCTTCACCATGTACATAAACCACTTATATGTATTTATTTAACCTTGTAAATATATAAAATTAATTTTTATAATTTTTGTAAATAGTCTATGTTCTATATTGCAAATAAATAAAATAAAAACAATTAAAATCAAAACAAAATAAAAATAGCAAAATTAAAAATACAAAAATACATTGTACATATACCATGTATATAAATGTATATATGTATTTATTTTACTCATGTAAATAAATAATAAAAATAAAATAAAAACACCCTTTTATTCCTTATTTTATAATATAAATAAATAAAATATGAAAGGGAATAAAAATTGCACAAAAATAATAATTTAAAAATCAAAAATAAAAAACCCTAATTATGTATATATACCTATATAGTACATACTATGTATATAGCTTATTTCTATTTCCAAAAATTAATTAAAAATCACTAAAAATAGAAAAAAATAAAATAAAAATATTTTGTGTTTTGAGTTTTTGCAAATTCGGGCCCTATCTACCCTTAATTTCCATTTCAAATGACAGCCACGTGGCCCATTCCCATTGGGTCCTGGGGATGTTGACCGCCTGGTCAACTACCCCCCCCAGGACCACCTTCTGCGGATGTGAGCACCCGACCCGATTTCTCAAATATATACCCGCTCGATCCGACACCCATTTCCCTAAACCCCGGGTCCGAATACTGCACCTCACATCCGACATCCACGCCGGAGCCGCTCCCTCGGGATCCGCGCGCTACGCTGCGCGCCCCGACCTCTCCTAGCCAGACCCCTAGCCGTATAAAGCTGTAGCTCCGCCACCCATTTGCTCTATCTTTGGCCATTTGCTTTGTTCTCCAGTGAGCTCCAGAGAGTGCGTGAGGTGACAGCTCACGTCCCCGACCTGTTGCAGCAAGGAGAGGAGGTGAATCCATCGATCCGGCGAGCTCAGCCGCTGCAGCTCCGCCACCAGCGTGAGCTCCGAGCCTCGGACCGAGACGATCCTCGAGGCGACGACCAGGAGCATCCCCAGCTCCTCCCCAGTCTCTCCGACCACCCAGGTAGCTCCGATAACCTACCCTCTTCGCTGATTTCCATTTTCGCCCAATTTGCGCCGCCGCCGTATTTCTCCGATTCACCCCGGTTCCGACCACTATCCGATCATCGGAATCGACCCTCACGTTCACCTCTCCCCAACGCACCTTCTCCACCCACTCACTCAACCCAGCTCGCACAGGAGCTGGGAACCGAGCTCCTCCGTCCACCACCTTCGCCGGAGCTCGTCATCCCGACCCACCAGCCACCGTCGCTACGCCTAACCGGGTCGAGGCACTTTGCCCTCGACCCGCGAGTCTTCTGGGTTGATTTGCAGGTCAAACAAAGGTCATCTGAGGCCTTTCCACGTTCAGACCAGGAGCCTTACCTCCGCCACCCTCGCCGGAGCTCTCTCGAGCTCGGCTGGGCCATCGGAGGGCATCAGTAGCTGCGCACAGCCACGCCGGAGCTTCTCCGATCCTTAGGCGCAGCAAAGGAGGCCAGGAGCGCTTCCACGAGGCCGGCGAAGTTCGTCGGCCGCCTGTTCATCCCGGACCTCCAGTTGCCGTTGATCGTCCCCTCCCGCTCCAGATTTCATCAGCACCGTCCATCTCAGGAGCAGCCTTGATCGTTCGATCTGAGGAGGCGACATCTGGAGCGCCCACTGCCAGCCGCCGTCCGATCTCCACGTGGCGCGCATCCAGCCCATCCGCTTAATAAAGGGTAATTTACCCTTTGGCCCCTGTTTTTATTTTATTTCGTTCTAGTCCTGTAAATATTAAAGTCAGTTGTTTAGTTTTAGGGTAATTTGCATGTTGGACCCTGAGCTTTAGTTTATTTGCATTTATACCCCTGCCAGTTGTGGATACGTGCATCGACACATGATATTTTGGGTTATTTGTAGAGAGACCCCTGTAGTTTTGGATGTTAATGAATGAATGAAATATTTTACTTATTTGCATTTATACCCATGTGTGTGATTTATTTCCACATGTGCGATATATTTTGGGTAATTTGCAGGTAAGCCCCCTGGACTTCTGGTACCTGTTACCAATAAGTCCTCGGGACTTATTTTTCTTACATTTGGGTCCCTGAGTGCCCCAGGCACGCGCGTGGCGCATGTTTTGATGGGTATTTTGCACCAGGACCCCCAGAACTTCGGGTATTTGCACTTTGGTCCCTGTGCACAGTGCCCTATCTTTATTTTTGAATAAAATATCAAAACACCTCCAAATCCAACGAAAATTTGACACATGGCTCCTGCCATGGTGTAGGATTTTTGTGGATTTTTGAGGACATTTTTGATTTAGTTTGATATTTTTAAAAAATCAAAAACCTTCATTTTTGTCACTGTCTAGTTTGAAAAATAACAAAAAAAATATAAAAACTCATTTGAAAATTCTATAAAAATTATCTACTGTTTCTCTTACTTAGTTTGATTTTCTAGCCAAGTTTGGTTATTTTTCACTACTGGAAAACACTAAAAACTTAAAAACACTCAAAAACCTATAAAAATTCTAGTAAATAAATTAAAAATCCAAAAACAATACAATTGGTACCTAAATTTTCCTTGTTTTATCTTCTTTACAGGAAAATTACCTCCATACCATCTTGAGGCTCTTAGATATTTTATCTAGGGCTTTTTGGCTCGGCTGGACAGTACCCACTGTTTGCTTCACTTTTTGATTTTTAGAAAATGAAATAAACATCAGAAAATTCTCAAAAATTCACCAAAAACACTAAAAAATATAAAATACATAAAAATATTTTTGTTTGAATTTTTGGTTGAATTTTTGTGCATTTAATAATTTGTTGAAGTGCGTGCCTTCTTTGTTTTTCTTATTTTCTATATACATTAAAAATCCAAAAAAATATAAAATAAATTAAAAACCACTAAAAATATTTTGTTCTTTTATTTTCTTTATTTTTACTACTTCGTAGGCCTCTCGGCCAACCCGTGCTCCTTGAGTTTGACCCTGGGTGCTATACCAGGTTAATCATATAGCAGGACCGCTATTCGTGTTTGATTGATTTTATCGTTATTTAGTGGTTCATTTTTCTTGATACACATCGTCTGATCGCTTGGGTCGCGACGACCTATTTTTAGTACCTTATACCCGAGTGTTCGGACCCTGTTATCAATCGTACGTTACCTGTAGCTTCGATCTCTTTGTCTCTGCCGCCTCCTACGACAGAGTTGGCTGTACTCCAGCGATGCTCGTCTAGCTCTGCCTCTAACTTCCGCATGATTGGTTAATCAGTGGATATCGTTGAAGATACAGCAGCCATCGTCGACGCTCGGGGAAGAAGTCGGAGCTCCTGAAGAAGGCCATCAGAGCTCATACGCCGGAGACGAGGTTTGCGAAGTCAGTTCCATTGGAGCTCTGGCCATTGAAGGGCATTCACCTGCAGAGATTAGTCCTAGTAGCCGAAGCGTGCAAGTGAGAAGTGCAGATGATGGTGAGTGAAATGGCAGGCCTTCTGGGTGAAGAATGCGGATGCTTGAGACACCTTCTCCGACGAACTCAGAGGAGATGGGAGGCGCAGTGGTTAGGGGTTATGGAAGAGAGAATGGATGATCGGAGGGTGGCGCGAAGGTGGTTGATGTATAACGGACGTCAGGGGATGGTTAGTGGGAGGTGATGGAGTGTGTGCGAGTGTAATAAAATGGAAGAAATCAAAAGAAAATGCAGATGGATTTTAGAGATGCTTACATGAGCGATGTTGGATGAAATTGCTGTCTCGAGCTCCTAGGAGGGGCCAAGGTCATCGCTGGACCTCCGCGGCAACTGGAAGCAGCTTGGCGGGGCGGAGCCACCGCAGACCTGGCCTTCATGGAGTAGGGGTCAACACTGGGGACCACTGCCGTCGTTGCTCCATTATCGGCCTTCCCCCTGTCACGGGGAGGAGGAGAGGGGTTGGGCGGAGACCCTCGTAAAGGTGGACCCATGTATAGTTGATCAGGGTTTGTGTAATTGAAGGTGGGGAAGATGAGGTGTGGCTGATGGGCGACGTGGCTTGCGGTTTGCTTAGAGAGCAAGAGAGAGGGAGTCATGGGGAGCGAAGGTACTCACGAGGATGGTGGACGTCAGGGCTCCATCGTGGTGTAGTCAGAGGATGGTGAGTATGATGGAGATTGTGGGGGTAATGGAAAGGGTGGAGTGGTTGCGCAAGGTGGACGACATGGGCGAGGAGATAGCGAGAGGTAGGAGAAGGGTCATCGGTCGTTGGATCTCACGATCCAATGGTTGAGAGATGGGCGCTAGGGATCGGTTGCGATCCCTAGCGCCACATGTTGTACTAAGGACCTGGTGTTGGCGGACGACTACAATGGGATCAGAGGCAAGATCAAAGGGTTGAGGAGTGAAGCAGAGATGAACGGCTTGGATGGAGAGTTCTGGAGCCGATCGTGTTGTATAGGGGGAAGACACGTGGCGAGTGGTGAGAGAGGCGCTGGTGAGCAGTCCAGATTTGATCTAGACCGTGATCGGGTGGCTGAAAATAGATATGGGGAGAACGGTGGAGAATTTAAGGGAGAGAGATCAATCAAACAATGGAGAGAGAGGGGTGCTTGACACGCAAGGGACCGAACTACATGGCTCAACCAAAAGGCGCCACGTGGCCCAATCAGACTATTCAGAGGAAAAATGAAATAAGAAGGAGAAGGAGGCAGATTTTGGAAAAACTCAATAAATGAAATTGTAGATCTCGATGAGATCTACAAGTTTCATGTTGACCAAAATAGGAGAAGAGGTCAAATCAAAGGAGAAATTAAGGGCTTAAAAACACTGCGATTATAATTTTGTTTTTTTTGTTTTTTTAATTTATTCAAGGGGTCAGATAATTACAAGGATTAATCTGGTTTTTATTGACACCTCGTCTAAGCTAGGGGGTTAATAACCGTGAATTATGATAAAGAAATTGGGTTTCATCAACCCCCTATATGTAAACTATGCTCGTTCCTGAGCATCTCAAAAAAAAATTGAGCTGGATTAACCCCCTTGTGTATATGCGTACACGATCTTCTTCGTTCAAGAACTCTGCATTTTAGGGATCCAAAATCTCAGAGTTCAACCCAACCTTAATCAAGAGGCATCCAATTCCTCTAGTTTTCTAGACTCTCTCTTGTATACATATAAACTAAGGATATGAACTTAAGTGTTGACTACGTTCACGAGAGTAGAGTCAAAACGCCATCCAAAGTCCCGGTCCAAGAAATTCTCCTAAGGACCCAATCCTCAACACTAGGGAATAAATCAAATCTTGCGTCCAATTCACCGTCTCTTTAGTTGTCAGACTTAGAAGTATAGATGGAAGGCCAGTTGATGAAGGTTTAGGATTGTGTCATTTCTTCTCTTCCTCTCATTAGAACAAGGATCCTCTCGAGTGCCTTTTTAAGTCAATGCAATTTTTTAGTTGTTGATCAGTGTGTCCATCAAGAGAAGTTGGAGTCGTTTGCACTTGTTTTCCTGGGAGTACACTGGGGTGTGCCCTTTTTGAGTATCTGTTATACATTCTACACCCAGACTTGTAGCATTTACGATGCAGAGCCCTTTTATGGTGCAAGCCCGACTCCTGGTCCTAATAGCGGTGGTCCAAATGGACACATTAAAATGGTTGGGAGCGCTCGCCTTTGGTGGAAGCTCTTTGATGATTAACTTTGTGGAATGAGAGCTTTTCTTTAACATTTCATTGCTTTGTAATATTTTGTCTAGCTCGACTGCTTTTACCAAGAGTTGGCACACACTGATCAACAATTTTTATTTCTTTCACACCCTGGCACTTAGGTAGATGTCAAGAGATTAGTACAAGAACCAAGTTCTCATACAGGCTAAAAATGTTGACACTCAGGTTTCATGAAGCCTTCAATGATCCTGTCCCATCATCGAGCATCATTAGATCAAATCCAGACTCAAATCCCTCATCCCCAGTCCCTCCAGTGAAATTTCAACTCATCTCATCGTGACCGCAGTCGTGCATGTGATGTGCTGATCATATTCTTAAGGTAGGAGACTAAGCATGCAATATAGTACAAAAATCTAGAAACCTAGGGAAATGTGGATGATTAAGTCTATGACCCTAATGGCTAAGGCTGGTTATATTAAAAATCACTATAAATTTTTTAATTTATTTATTAAATTTTTTTATTAAAAAATTATTTATTTTGAATTTATTTTTCTATTTATTCTAATTTTACAATTTACCCTATTTTATTATTTAATGGTTTTGTTCTTTAGCGGACTTGGTCCTTATTGGTCAGACCCATGTAAATTGACCTGGGTCAACTTCTCAGGTTTCTTTGCGCTTGAATAAACCGATGGCCTGCCATTTTTCTTCAATTTTTCTAATCTGATCCGATCGTAATTTGCATGTGATTCCTCTTTTGATTTTATCACCCGAATAATGAACATAATCGCCAGAATAACATTTTCATGCATTGAGCCTCGGTCAACGCTCTTCGCATGTTTCAAATTTCACCATCACTTCATTCCTATATAAACAACTCTAGATCCAAATTCACGTGCGGATCCATTTTGATTTGGTTATTCTGTCGTAGGTTTAGTCATAGAGGAAAAGCAGTGACAGGGCTTGAGTTCTCTATTACTAGTGAAGGATATGGAGAGATCCTTAAGCACGTCACGGAAGCATGACAATTGCATCGTATGCGATCGGGAGCGACTAGTCGTACTAGTTGCTCGATGCAGCGGAAATTAAAATTTTTCATGTGATGAAACCACATGATCCAAGAAATCTTCCCGGATCGTTTCGTCTAAACCACAAACAAGTAATAGGATTACCTCTTGAATTACGATCGAGTCTCTAAACGAAGAGACCTCCTATCTCAAGTCCGATCCGATGGAGGAGACGCTTGCGAGCGTGTTGATGAAACATGTGCTTCTCACAATCTATGCTGATGATCCAAGCGGCGGATCTCCTGATCTCAACACACGAGATCCGACATCTTCTTCACGAGTGAGGCACACTGAAGGAGATGGAGATCCACGAGCAAACAATCGAGCAACATAACGACGACGCTGCGACGATGGAGATTTTCTCTAGGGCATCCATGGTGGACGACCATATGAGAGAGAGAGAGTGGGTGTGTAGAGGGAAAGACAGAGAGAGACTTATGTTCTCATTAGCATGTAAAGAGCAAGGGGTGCCCTTCTAATTATACTATTTTGGGATCCATTGATCTCAATCCATGGGCAACAAATATCCAATGGCTCTCATTGATTTGTGTTTCTTTTAATGGCCAAGATTTGTGTTGGTAAAAACCAAGAACAATTAATTTAATTATGATTAAATATATATTGATAAATCAATATAAATTAATCCCAAAATTAAATCAGTCTCATATGGAGATCAAGGAGTAGAGATTACATTAATCCAAGATTATGGGTGGACGGCCACCCTTTCCTTATAGGAGTTGGTGGCCGTCCACCATATATCTTATGGATTGTAATCTCCTGCAATCACATGAGATTACATTACTTCTTGAAAATCTCCAAGAAGTACAACAACACTTGTTGTAAATTATTCAACAAAAATAATTCATAATTATTTTGTGAATATTGCAATCTTACCATTGGAAAATTGTGAATCACATTCACAACCCAAAATAAAATGTAAGTTACATTTTCAATTAGTTGTTCAATGTGAATCCAATTCACATCAACATTTATTTAACAAATGTAAATTACAAAAAACTCTCTCTTATATATTATAAAATGCATTTATAATATATATGATTAATATGGATATTGCTATCCACATTATTCAAAATCCATGATAATTAAATCACATTTAATCATATTGGATCTCTATTCTCATGTGCCCAAATAATATGAATCACATTCACATTATTTACATCTTTGATAATCAAATCACATTTAATTATCTTAGATAACTCTCTTTATATTATGAATTAAATTGATATTATTAATGATAATTAAATCACATTTAATTATCCATTTTATCAATGCTTGGATACATATGTCAACAATGAAATTATCCTGAACTCTTTCAAGGATAATGCGCTTTCTCCGCGGATACTTGGAGATAAGGACAGGGTGATTGCATTGTTCCACGTATAGTGACTTAGATATTGAGATCACATCTCAAATCCAGATCTCAGGCCTCCCATAGATGCTTTATTAAATCAAGACTGTAAATCTAATCTTCTCATTACATCCGAATCACATTCAGATCAATGTCCAATATTTGGACCAAGATCAGATTACTTTTCTACCGAGAGGAGTCACTAAAATCCAGATCCGTTTCATCACTCCCTAGGAATGGAAGCGTCATAGTTATACAATCGTTTATGATCACATCACCCTCAGGTATTCCCAATACTTGTACATCCTGCATACTGGAAGACTCAGAATAAACCTGAAGTATTAGATCTCTTTTCACTATCTACTTCAGGGTTTTATCTTTAAGTTTCTCATTTGATCATTGAGAGTCAGTATCGATCATATGCTTTCCAAAAGCATATATCATACCCATGTATTGATCATACATTTTTCCAAAACTATATATATCAAACCTACAAATTCTGTCAAGCTTCAAAAGAGAGACGACCGTGCACGGAATTTGATTCTTCCCAATATCTCAAGAGTGAGATCATGTCTTTCGGTTTAGTAATGAACCTATATGATCCCTTTGAGAGATCGTATTACTCATATGCCCTTATATGCACACCAACGTGTCGATGTATAGACCTTGATTAGGTCATCAACCTATTGGTTTGCCATATTTACATACTCAGACATATAGTAACACATATGTCTCTGGTCATAGGATGCGTGCCTATATCATGACAGCATATGACATAGGACTTTGGTTATCTCGATCTCATTAAGTCAACTCTTTGACCTAACTAATCTGACACCTCCAAATCTCTATTCCCATGCATAGGACCTGCATCAAGAGGTGGGCCAGATATTAGCCTAAATGAGAAAGGATTGCCATCTCCTACTCAGGTTGGAGATCATCTCTCAACAATCATTTGACGGTGCTTGATGAGTCCTCAATCTAACTCTTTAGATGTTCATCCAAGCATTAGCCTCTATGATTCAATATTTGAATCAACAGTTGTATGATCATCAATATGGCCATGGTACATAAGCCTAATTGTACTAAGGGACCTTTTATGCAAATTATCTATTCTTCATTTCAGATTAGGGAATGATATTTGCAATAACATTTTTTGCATAATGGCTCGCCATGGGCTCACATGTCCAACAATCTCCCACTAGCCGAAAGAGCCATTAATGGGCCAATCATTTAAACCCGCACTCATGTGACAATCATAGGATATTTAGAAAAATAGCTAGGTAAGTTGATCAGTCACTCTGTTCCCGAGAGACTACGCCAAGTCCTTTCACGGCACTTGCATATCTCTGAGTAACAGTTCTCGCATTCAATGTGAAAATTGCATCTTATGCAACCAATACTCAACATTGTTAGTTATAGTGTCGTTGACACCACAACTCAATAATCTTTCTAACATCCTTATAAGAATGCCCTTAATCCTAGAGATCTCTATCTCCTAAGGTATATGCGGTTAAGACCTTTTATATCACTATCTATAAAGTCTTAATTTCTTAAAGATAAGTCTTTGAGATCACTATCTCAAAAGTTTTGCCCTCTATGAAGATATCATTATTACTGCAATCAAGTGTTTTATCACCATAGTAGGATTAGTAATAGTTTACTACTCCTACTGCATGGTAGATATCTGGCTTTTGTACACATCTAGCATACACCCGGCTTCTCAAAACTGATGCACAAGGGCAAGCCTTTTTAGCATTCACATCCTCAACTCTTTGAGGTGTTATCCCTTTAGATAGGTTAGTACCATATTTTGAGGGAAAGAAGACTTTCTTAGAATTTTTCAAAAAAATGGAAATATCCAAGGTGTACTATTAATGTCACGGTCCCAATATCCTCTTCTCTTTGCTTCTGAACAACTTCAGAACTAAGATCTAAGACGTATCCTTGAGATCATATCTCAAGGTATGGAACAACCAGATTATGAAACACTTATTATTATCCTTATATCATTACAAATGATTAGGATATTATATACATTTAGCACGACGAACATAATGGCACTCCCACTAAGCTTCACATGGTTCATCAAGATTCTATCTGAAATCATAACATTTATAATTTCATCAAATCTTATGTTCCAACTATAAGAAGCTTATTTGAGTCCATAGATGAAGTTCTTCAGCTTTCACACCTTCCTTTCCTCAACCATGAAGCCCTGGGGCTACTTCATGTGAATATCCTCGAGAGAGGTATTCATAGAGGAATGCAATCTTGACTTCCATCTTGAAGATGTCGAAGTCAAGTTGTGTAGCTATAGTTAGCAATATTCTGATGGGTTTAAGCATGGTCACTAAAGAGCAAGTCTCATCGCAAACAATGTCTTCTCTTCGGTGTGTAGCTCATGGCTACGAACCGTGCTTTGAAGGTCTCTACCTTCTCATCAGGTTCCCTCTTTCTCTTGAAGATCCACTTACACCTTTATGGGTCTTACCCATATAGGTGGATCCTCGATGGTCCATATAAAACACTTGTATATGAAGTCTACATTGGACTTTATTGCTAACATCCATCTTTCCATATCATGATATTTAGAAGCTTCATCATATGAAGTTAGATCATTGTCAGATTCAATTGCCACATGGAATCCATCTTCAAACTTATTTGAAGAGGTGTTAGTGTTTCATCTTTAATTGTCCTTTTAGTTTCCGATTCCAAGAGCCTCATTATCATCTCAAGATTAAATGAGTTCCTTTACATCATTTTCATCTTGATTCTCAAGAGAGTCATCCTATAAGAATCATATTCTCAAAGATGAGATCTTTTAAGAATCTCAAGGTCATAAAGTAGGTATCCAATACCATCTTTTGTTTTCCTAATGAAGTAGCACTTTCAAGTGCTAAATTCCATCTTACTTGCATGGAACCTTATTAAGGATATATATTGTAGTCTCTACTACATATATACCTGGAAACTAATAGGTAATTATGCTAAAAATCATTATTGATCAAATCATGTCATACATGATCCAATTGTATCTCCCTACAACGCTCTTGAGTTTAGGTTTATTAGGAGGAGTGAGATAAAAATAATATTCATATCTCTATAAGGTATTCCATGAATTCATCTAATAGGTGCAAGCTAACCTAGGTTAGATCAAATTCATTTAATCTTCCTTTAACATTAGGTTCTAACCAAAATTGTGAAGTCTATTAACATTTCAAAGGTTTCTTAGTGAAGAGAAGAAATCTTATATCACAAATAATCATCAATAGATATCACTTATCCCTGATGTTTATTCTGATATAGATGATTCGCGTACATCAATATGTATGAGATCTTGAATACCTTGACATCTTACACCATTCCAAATAACGGTGTATTGGACATTTTTACTTTTAAATACAATATTCACAAGTATGTAAGATTTGAACCTTTAGACAATCTAAAGTTTCATCTCTTATCAGTCTATCGATCACATCAACAGACAAATGTCCAAGGCGTGATGCCAGATCATTGTCAAATAACCTTCATTCTCCAATTGATCTTTTAAGGTTTAATTTCAGTATTAGAAATGTTAATGAATCATTCATTAATTTTCTAATTTAGTAGAGTCCACTAGATTTTAGATTACTATCTGAAATATCTCCATCATAACTCTCTATGATAGGTCTATTCCAGAATTCATGTTTATTCCCAACATTTAGAAATAAACAATGAGTGTATTCTAATATCTAAGTCATAGAGACATTCTCTAAGACTAAGGGCTCTCCCACTGAAATTATGAAGTCCATCGATCCAATAGAGATTTTTGCAACAATTGCATCAATATCCATGTGGATGACTATTAAACCTTTAAGATCAAATTTCTAATCTTCTAATACATATGCAACCATCAAGTGTCATTAGAAGATTTAGATACAATTATTAGACTTTATCTTATCAAATAAGAAAGTCAATTTCAATGATTATAAGTAGATTATTCCGATGAACTATCCAAGTCGTTCTCTAAGGATCCAAGATAGTCTACATAGTCACACTATCAATATATCGGCTTATTGTTGTATTGACATTCATCCAACTATTTGGATGTCATATGGAAGTCATAGAAGTATAGTTAACCTTTTGACTTTCCTTCTTACTTGGGTCCGACCCATGCTTCTACTGCGCTCCTTTCATCTATAAACAACCATTGCTAAAGACAAAGGATCTCTTATGTTGAAATCAAAAAATTTCAACATAAGAGTATTTCAACATCTATAGATGCTTCATTCAATTCATACAATATGAATAATATGAGGCAACATGAATGACCAGAGTATAGACAGTAGAATGATGACACTCATCGTATCTACATCCATCTAAACTCTTAAAACATTGGTTCAGGTAGGTACTCAAACAATTTGAATACATCATCTCTTATAGAGCCACCATTTTGCATGATGCAGAGAACCACATCATTCATGATTAAATGTCGAAAGCACATATGTTTACCAGAACATCTTCTTAGATTTTATAAGGATTAATTGACAATTGCAATCATCATCGACATGTCACTTCCAAAGTACATTTGATGAGATCAAGACTATAGAGACATACAAACCTTAGGGTTGTAGTCCTATTGTCTATTTAATTGTCATTCCTCATTATTATGAGGAAACTTGCACATTGCATCTGCATACATTATGTGTTCAACTACAAGTACAAGATCTTGATCATGGATCCAATCCATGATATTATACTAGTTATTATTGATTATATTATTATTGAGTGGGTTTAATGAAGGATTATCTGAAATAAGAAATTTGCATAAATAAGTAAATATATATATACACACACATTATACTTTGATTTAGAAATTTTTTTATCAAAGTTGTCTTGTCTTGTCAACACTAAAAGTTCATTCCCTTACTCACTTTCAATGTAAGAGATATACTTACCATTATATCTCAACAAGATCTGGGATCTCCTTTCTAACTTTGTTACATCCCAATAATATGAGAACCTGTAACTCAGATAAAAAAAGCGGGAACACATTTCGCCTTGCAAGTCCAACTTGCATCTCCCAATTCGGTCTTTAACACCCGAGCCCTCCATAACTAAGGTGATGTTGACCCGTCATTAATTGAACCAACTGTCAACATGAATACAACTCACTATGCGCAATCCAATATTGCCCCAATAATATGAGGACCCGATATTGGGGTCAATACGCATACGTCCTTACTCTTTCGAGAAGAGAAGAGCCCGATCCAAATGGATTGTACGCAGGAGCTGTCACTTCGGACAAGCGTCTCCTACGTACAATATCTGATGACAGAAATCTTCACCTTGACGGGAGACCATGGATGTCACTTATATGATCCTCCATATCAAATTCAAATTCTAATTAATCATCATGAATCATATTTATTATGATTAATTCTTCCAAGGGAAATAACATCTCTATTAAAATTAGAGTGTTTAATTTTAATTGGATTCCAATTAATCTAATCATATTAAATTAATGATCCAATTAATATTCAACAAACAATCATTATTGTTACTTGAATTATGGTATTATCTCAAATACGTATTATTCTGAATTTTAATAATTAGAAAAATACACCGTGATCTCTCCTGCATTATCAAGTCCCTACCCGTTGTCATGGCCAGTACCGTAAGGAGTGGGATAGACCGCACACGGTGTAACCTGCTACCCCAACGCTCCCTAAATAGACAACCTGCTACCCCAACGCTCCCTGAATAGACACCATATCCACCTCGGGAAAAGATAATGGCAAATTGATCATTGTGTACTTGAGATGATAATCGGTTTTTCAACTGAAATTATACCATATATAATAATAATATTTTTTATTGACATTATAATGAGATTTTCTAAATAAATCCCAAATCCTATTCAAGCAATATGTTTGTTGCAAAGTGGATTGTGTAACTAATTGTGATCTAGATCATATCTAATCAATTATTGGTTAAGGCAATGTCATTTAAGGAAATAATTATCATCAAATATTTCACAAATATGTATCCATAATTATTCCAGGAAATTAAACCATTTAATTTCACTAATTAATTAAATGACAATCACAAGGTTCTTGATTAGGAAAATAATTTCCAGCAGTGACCCTCACTAAAATTAGCATATCTCAATCAATTTAAATTCAAATTAAACAAAGTAAGTTTTTAAAGTTTGATAATTTGATTTACAACAGAACCTAAGTTATTTTCATGTATTTCTAGGCATTTCAAATTAGTAATTAACTCCTTAATTACATCATGATTTGCAATCTCCGAAACAATGGATACCTGTTCACAAATTTGATCATAACTTGAGCAAACGGATTCAAAATCATGCAAAGTCAGATCCTAAGGTTTCCTTATTTAATGGGGAAAAAATTCATGTTTTATCTTCATGTTTAAATAATTTAAACAGGGCCGAAAATAATCACAAAATAGAGATGCGAAAATGAAATGCGATAAAAATTTCGCAAACCCTAACGAACCCAAGTCGTCTTAGGTTTATGGATCGTATTCGAAACCTTCAACCTAAGTCTCTGATACCACTTGAAGGATATGGGAAGATCCTTAAGGGCATCATGGAAGCGTGACGATTGCATCGTATGCGATCGGGAGCGACTAGTCGTACTAGTTGCTCGATGCAGCGGAAATTAAAATTTTTCATCTGACGAAACCACATGATCCCAGCACACTTCTCGGATCATTTCATCTAAACCACAAACAAGTAATAGGATTACCTCTCGAAGCATGGTTGTGATCGAGTCTCTAAACAAAGAGACCTCATGTCTCAAGTCCGATCCGACGGAGGAGACGCTTGCGAGCGTGTTGATGAAACACGTGCTTCTCACAATCCATGTTAATGATCCAAGCAGCGGATCTCCTGATCTCGACACACGATATCCGACGTCTTCTTCACGAGCGAGGCGCACCGAAGGAGACAGAGATCCACGAGTAAACGATCGAGAAACATAACGATGATGCTGCGGTGATGGAGATTTTCTCTAGGGCATCCATGGTGGATGGCCATATGAGAGAGAGAGAAAGAGAGTGGGCGTGTAGAGAGAAAGAGAGAGAGAGAGACTTATTTTCTTATTAGCATGTGAAGAGCAAGGGGTTCCCTTTTATTTATAATATTTTGGGATCCACGGATCTCAATCCATGGGCAACACAAATCCAATGGCTCTCATTGATTTGTGTTTCTTTTAATGGCTAAGATTTGTGTTGGTAAAACCCAACAACAATTAATTTAATTTGGATTAAATATATATTGATAAATTAATATAAATTAATCCCAAAATTAAAACAATCTCATATGTTATAAAGGAGTATAGATTACATTAATCCAAGATTATGGAGGGACGACCACCCTTTCCTTATAGGAGTTGGTGTCCATCCACCATATCTTATGGATTGTAATCTCATGCAATCTCATAAGATTGCATTACTCCTTGAAAATCTCCAAGAATTACAACAATACTTGCTGTAAATTATTCAACAAAAATAATTCATAATTATTTTGTGAATATTGCAATTTTACCATTGAAAAATTGTGAATCACATTCACAACCCAAAATAAAATGTATACATTTTCAATTGATTATTCAATGTGAATCCAATTCACATCAACATTTAATTAACAAATGTAAATTACAAAAAACTCTCTCTTATATATTATAAATCACATTTATAATGTATATGATTAATATGGATAGTGTTATCCACATTATTCAATATTCATGATAATTAAATTACATTTAATCATCTTGGATCTCTATTCTCATGTGCCCAAATAATATGAATCACATTCACATTATTTACATCTTTGATAATCAAATCACATTTAATTATGTTAGATAACTTTCTTTATAATAGGAATCAAATTCATATTATTCATGATAATTAAATCACATTTAATTATCTATTTTATCAATGCTTGGATACATATATCAATAATGAAATTATCCTGAACTCTTTCAAGGATAATGCGCTTTCTCCGCTGATACTTGGAGATAAGGGCAGGGCGATTGTATTGTTCCGCGTATAGTGACTTGGATATTGAGATCACATATCAAATCCAGATCTCGGGCCTCCCATAGATGCTTGATTAAATCAAGACCGTAAATCTAATCTTCCCATTACATCTGAATCACATTCAGAATAATGTCCAATATTTGGACCAAGATCAGATTACTTCTCTACCGAGAGGAGTCACTAAAATCCAGACCCATTTCATCACTCCCTAGGGATAGAAGCGTCATGGTTATACAATCGTTTATGATCACATCACCCTCAGGTATTCCCAATACCTATACATCCTGCATACTGGTAGACTCAGAATAAACACGAAGTAATAGATTTCTTTTTACTGTCTACTTCAGGGTTTTATCTTTAAGTTTCTCATTTGATCATTGGGAGTCAGTATCGATCATATGCTTTCCAAAAACATATATCATACCCAGGTCTAGATCATATATTTTTCCAAAAGTATATATATCAGACCTACAAATTCAGTCAAGCTTCCAAAGCGAGACAACCGTGCACGGAATTTGATTCTTCCCAATATCTCATGAGTGAGCTCATGTCTTCCGGTTCAGTAATGAACCTGTATGATCCCTTTGAGAGATCGTATTACTCATATGCCCTTATATGCACACCAGCGCGTCGGTGTATAGACCTTGATTAGGTCATCAACCTATTGGTCTGCCAAATGTACATACTCAGACATATAGTAACACATCTGTCTCCGGTTAGAGGATGCATGCCTATATCATGACAGCATATGACATAGGACTTTGGTTATCTCTATCTTGTTAAGTCAACTCTTTGACCTAACTAATCTAACACCTCCGAATCTCTATTTCGATGCAGAGGACCTGCATCAAGAGGTCGGTCAGATATCAGCCTAAATGAGAAAGGATTGCCATCTCCTACTCAGGCTAGAGATCATCTCTCAACAATCATTTGACAGTGCTTAATGAGTCCTCAATCTAACTCTTTAGATGTTCATCCAAGCACCAGCCGCTATGATTCAATATTTGAATCAACAGATGTATGATCATCAAGGTGGCCATGGTACATAACCCTAATTGTACTAAGGGACCTATTATATAAGCAAATTATCTATTCTTCATTTTAGATCAGGGAATGATATTCGCAATATCATTTATTGCATAGTGGCTCGCCGTGGGCTCACATGTCCAACAGCTAGAAGAGCGAGGAACCACCTCAGAGCGTGATCCACCTACGCCAACAAAGCTTCGCTGTCGATGTCCAGTCTCTTCACTAGCATAGTTCTGCATTCAATTTCTTCTTTAATTTCTGCATTTTTAGTCTCACTTTTAGTCTCAATTTTAGTTAATTCCATAGTCTCCGATCCGTCTCTGATCTACTCGATTGGAGCCCTTTCGTTCAGCGTCTATCTTCCCCGACCCCCGCATCATAATCACTGAACCTTCTTCATACATCTTCCCACCACTTATTTCTCCAGATCACATCGTATCTCAAAATCCGTCTCCCCTCCAATTACCCTCATTGGAGACATTCACTCACCTTCATATTTTAATTATTTTAGGCTAATAACATGGCCGGAGCCATTGCTTCGAGCAATAACTTCATTTTCTAGTTACATGTGTTACATATTGGCATGATCGCGACAACTAGAGCATGCACTTTCAGCTGTAGACCACCTTCTCGTACACATTGAGGATTGGCCATCATCGGACCTCATTGATACATCCATTCAATGCGGAGGAGTAGAAAATGATAAATCTCCATTTCATCACCATTAGTCCTTCATTTTGGCCTTAAAACCATAGCTAAATGCATGTATATATCATTAATTTGCCAAAATAATCACTCTGTAATTTGTACAACCAACCAACCAGATCTACCTCAAATCTGCGAATCGAGGTCCTCCTCACATCTTGCCACACCTTGTCATCCCTTCATCATTTCATCGTTGATCTCCATCGAATAATAGCCAAGACTCTGTCCTCTGCATCACCTTTGTTTTCATCTCTCTTGCTGGTTTTGAAGAGGGTATATGAGCCCTTCTTGATTCGAGGAATACCCTCCAGGTGTTGAAGATCTCCAGGTCCCCTTCGATGGGGCCCAGACACTTTTGAGGGCATCTACACCTATGGGAGGCGTGTACGAAACCATCGACGGCCTTGCAGGTTCCCGGAGTAGTGAGCAACATTGAATCAAAGCTCTCCTTGGGCGAGTTCTTCAGCAGTTCCTTCAGCCCCCTCACTCGTTGGATTAGGAGCAACTCCCAGATCATACTGGAGACGTCGGATAACCTCAGCCTCAGTCGTAGGATCCTCATTTGGGATCTAATATTGAACGTCGAAGCCGAACCACTATCGTGCCACTACAGTCTGTCATATAGATAAGTGAAGCTCCCTCAACCGCTCGATCATGGCCCTTAGGGGGTAAATCGTAGATTTTATTACCCACCTTTTGTCATTTTTGTTTATTCATGTTCTTTTTTAAAAGTATTATAATTTTTGCAAATAACCCCTTCTACTTTCTACTTATTATTGTTGAGTCCATGCCACATCACCTTACCTGTTGTCCCACGTAAGGTGACCATTTTGCAGAGAAACCCTTACAGCTTTTATATATTCACGTTTAGTACTTAAATTTAAATATTAGTTGTAACCTTTTGGGTATTTTGCACTGAGAACCTCGTATTTATTTTTAATTGCAATTATACCCTTGTTAGTTCATATATTTTTGTGTTTGTTTTCCATTTTTTAAAAATAATATTCGTTCTCTAAAAATTATGAGAAAATAGGGTTAGGTGTTTGTTTGCATACATTTTTACTCTATATTTTTAAATTTGCATTCTAGTACTTTAATAATTTATTAAAAATCAAAATATTACGCTTTTTCCCATGTTTGACTTTAAAATTACCAAAAATTATAAAACCTTTTCTGAAAAATTTCAAAAAAAAAGTTTTTGTTTAATATAGTATTTTGTAATTCTAGACCAAAAATCACAAAAAATAGTAAAAGCAAATTATAAGAAATAAAAGGCTCCAAGAAACTTCAAAAATAAAAAATCACCAAAACTACAAAAATATTTATTTCCAATTTTAATTTTTTTATAATACTTATTATATTTAAAATTTTATTGGAGAAATTGTTTTACTCTTTTCCCTATGGTTAAATTCAAATCAATTCAGCTTATTTATATAATCCATGTTTTGTTATATTTCTGACTTTAGAAATCCTAAAAATTAGCCAAAAGTCCTAGAAAATCACAAAAATAGTAGAAAAATCTAATTATATTACCCTATATTGTGTATATAGTTATATAGAATCCTATATTATTATTTTAAAGAAAAAGGAATTAAAAATTAGAAAATATAAAAAGAAAAAATTTAAAATTTAAAAACCATAAAAAATATAATTAAAAGCCCACTAAAATTCAAAATAACGTAGAAAGCTCAAAATCATTTTTTGTCTTCCTTTGCCAATTTTGATTGTCTATTCTCTGTTGTTTCCTGTGTTCGACCTCTATTGTACTTGTTCATTGTACAATCTAATTGTAGGGTATAATCAATTTTGATTCACACTACTTGCATTGATTTTCTACACATTATGTGTGTTAATTGTTGATTAAGCACCATTGTTGAGAGGTCGTCATAATGACTAAGTCCTCGCTTTGTGAGGCTCATTTTAAACCCCCTCAATTTTCATGTTTATCACCTAGGAGTAAACTTTTTTTAGGTATGGGTTACCTCATTCATATCTTCACTTTCATGGGTGAGGTTGGACTATGCTATAGGTCACATGTTTTCATCACTAAAATAATTTTAACAACCTTCATTTCTAAAAAGTCAACATTAATAATATATTCCGATCACAAGTACAATGTGTTTAATACAAAACCACTATCATATTACATTACTCTCAAACCTTCATAATCATCCAAATAGATATTATTCTCAAAAATGCTACTAGTATAATTAACATTTTGACACGAGTTTACTCCAACCAAACCCAACCCTATCACTAGAAAAGCTCGAGTCTGAGCTCAACGAGACCTATTTGCAATCCCAACATTGTTTTAGTGTTTGTAACATTTACATTTTATGATTATTATCTTAGCTTTATTGCTTTGTTGACTTTATTATCTTTCTCTCTTGCTTTTTTATATGAAACGTTGGAGAAAACTTTTAAAAGAGTTTAAAAAACAAGTTTTGAGAAAAATAAAAGTAATTTGCAAGTTTATTTCCTAAATTATTGAAAGAGGGGAGGAGTTTTGTTCAATTGCTTATCAAAGTTCAGTTTGAAAGTGGTATAAAAATTATTTTTCAAAACTCCTTGTAAATTGTTTCATCAATAAAAATGTGGAGATAATTGTTAGAAACTTATCCAAATTTTTTATTTTAATAATGACATCGATATTTGTTGTTAGACACTAGTATTTTTTGTTCTTTATCTTGCAGGCCCTCAACGATATTAGATTCAAGAAAATCCCAAGTTAAGAACAAATTTTACATAGTTCAACTCAATTATTGATCTAACATCTTCCTGTAAACATCCTCCAAACACAGGTGCCAAGAAGACAGTTCGAGCTCATTTTGTAATATTTCATAGAACTAGCTGATCAACTAGAGGAAATTGATCGTTCAACTTTGGCTCATGGCTACAATCTGATCGATCAAACCTATGACACGTGATAAATTAACATTGATTATTGTTCATCTTATCGATCAAATCGATCTAGTTTCAAAAGGGCCTCAAATGAGATGGTT
The DNA here is from genome assembly GCA_037367405.1 of Ottelia alismoides. Lineage (NCBI taxonomy): Eukaryota > Viridiplantae > Streptophyta > Magnoliopsida > Alismatales > Hydrocharitaceae > Ottelia > Ottelia alismoides. The sequence continues at coordinate 716,752 of JAZKJV010004000.1, forward strand.
GGCTCTATGGAAGAGGATCCTCTGATATAATTTCCATTATAGCAGAGGTGTTGTAATGGTAATTTAATTTTTTTTTTGCGATTTTGATCTTCCAAATCTAATCTTATTGACTATATCTTCAAGTAATGCTCTTTGTATCCTTCAATTTTTGTTCAAATCCAAGGGAATTTGCTATTTCATCGTAATGTTCAAAAGTTCGATTCTTTTTTAGTTGAGTTTTAATTTGCTTAAATATTGACTGGACCTTTGACTATTAAATCTCAACTAAAAAAGAACCGAACTTTTGACCATTAAGATGAAAGAGCAAATGTCCTCGGATTTGAGCGAAAATTGAAGGATATGTTAACATTGGGTGAATATATAATCCATGAGGTTTGAAATTTGGAAATCGAAATCACAAATATATAAATTCGCATCACAGCACCTCTTTTGTAATGAGAATTAAAGCAGAGGATCCTCTTCCTAGTTCTATAGACCCTACATGTCGTGATAGGATTTATGCAACAGCTCACCAATAGGTGACCCTGCTTGGAAGTGTGATGATAAAAAGACACAAAACAAGTGGGGAGGGCGACCTGATATTTATGTGCAAGGTGTCACTTCGTGTCCCCATAATGCCATGGAACCCATCTCCTGCCCCTTCCCCATCTCCATTTATAGCAATGGAGAAGAACGTCAAAAAGATGCTGTTCTCAAGCTGGTCCACCCACCCCTACATCTCTCACCCTCTCTACATGGTCCCAAATCCAATCGAGCCCATCCCCTTCACGTCTCGTGTTTGGGCTCTGCGAGAGACACGACGACCCCTCCACGACCACACGCCCATTTCCACCTCATGCAGATTGCATGATGGCCCTCCCTCCCACGGGTCCCCCTCCTCATGCCACTCTGATATCATGGCTTTGTTCTAATCTAAACGCACCGAATGATATCCTTCCATCCATCTGTCTGTCTGCTTTGATCCCATGAATCCTCACGTCTGCTCTCTTTTGCTTTTCCTTTTCCCCTGTCGATGCGGATTTGAATTGGTTTGTCTAAATCAGATGGGCGTGTTTCAGAAGTGCCTGTAGATGGCTACTCGTAGGGTATGGAATTAGCGTCGATATATATATATATTAAGTGGTTTTGTTCCCTGAACGTGCGGAAATGAGGAACGTAGACGTGTGCTTAGTCAACGTCGCTATCGTTGTGTATGCTGTTAATACTTAGCCCATTGAGTGCAAAGAAAACTACTACGACTCTTCAAGTATCAATGATAATATCTCCTTACGGATGTCGGATTACTGGAGGAATTAGGTCTTTTTCCTGCTAAACATACAGAACTTTCTTAACAAACCGGCAGACACCATATATTATCTCTTCGAAATTGAATACAAATAGTGGGGTATGATCTATGTAAACCATTCACCATTTACAGAGTAAAGTATATGAAGTAAGCTTATGGGCCAAAGAAATTATATTTCACCCCAATTCTGCTAGTAGATCATATGGGGGACGAATGTGGCTGACCACGTCCACTGTGTTTCTGAAATCAATTTTTTTAGGATTTTTACCAGGAAGACCCTATAATCTTTGCTAATTATCTCCACGACCATTGAAACAACTTAATTCCTCCCTCGAACCCGTAACCTTTGAAACAACTAACCGGATTCCGTTATCTTCTTTTACATTATATCCATTTTATTTATCAAATTTACTAAAAGTGCCACTCCCACCACTCGCATTAGATCTTTCATCCCTTCCCTCTTCTGCGACCGACCCCGCTAGTGCACGGTTGCACCCGCACCTCCGTGCACGTGCCAGTCACCATCGACGTTCAAGTGGAGCACCTGCCTCCTTCCCGCTTCATCGAGCCGCTTGCCATCGACATCCATATCATGCCCGCCTCTAGGCACCTCCGCGTTGCACCTCAGAACCTCCTTCCGCAACCCATTGTGCATGTTGCTTCAGCATGTATCTCGCTGGAATTCATCGTCCGCTCCCTTCTTGACAGACTCCGCGAATGAGCGGCTCAGAACAGTCGCGTGGGTGCCGTCAGGGAGTTGTTTCATAATACCATATTCCTCATAATCACCTTGAAGTGCTTTGGTGTCGATCTCAACGTCAGCTCCATGGCGAAAATGAGGCAAGTGTTAAGGGAGATGCTTCTACACACCAAGAAGGTTGAGATCTTTTCCCTCTTCCCCGGCGTCGGCCGCTACATCTTCTACGAACGATGGCAGAAGATGCTCGACATGCGCAAGAGGCAGTTGAGTCTGATACTGCCACTGATTCAAGCCCACCGTGCGCGCCATTTAAACGGCACGAAGAGCATCATGTTCTCCTATCTGGGTTCCCACCAGGAACTAGAACTCGGAGAAGAGTACGGTCATCGGAAGCTTACCGATGAGGAGGTCATGACGCTATGCTCTGAGTTCATAAATGCCGGAAGCTTACAACACCTCTGCTCCTAAGACTCCATACGTGTGCGCCCAGAGCTGCTTCCCCACTTCCAGCCCCGGCGACAAACCCGAGCTCCGCCCACACTTCCCGATTGCGTGACCACATCTTGGCCGGCCGCAGCCACCTATGGCGGAGTTTTCTGCTCGCCACCGATGCACAGCCCTCTGCCCTCGACCTCGCCGGCAACCTCCTCTCGGACCTATGAAAAGAACAAACTCACCGTTGGATTTCCATTGGTTGGATTAACTTGCGTCTAACCCAAGTAACTGACTCAAATAATGTTAAAACTGACGGCAGGGTTTGTGGGGTAAGACGGAGCAAGTTTACGAGGTCGAGGGGGGAATTAGGTTGTTTCAAAGGTCGTGGAGGTAATTGACCAAGATTATAGGGTCTGCCGAGTAAATCCCAATTTTTTTCAAGTAAAAAAAATCAGATCCATTCATCATATGGTATAGAGCAACTGTGTACCAGAATAAAAGTTAAAATAGAGACTTAGTCGCACTCTCAAATACTTGATGAAAAAACTGACAATCGTTTTTTTTTCAGAAAAAAATAATACTACCAAAGCAATTACAACACGATCATTCAATAAAATAAGTCTAGTATTGTGATATAACCCTAAGGGCATCTTGAGAGTTAAAAGCAACAACCTCATCACATATGGCCAACGTGATTTCCTTCTTAATTGTATCATATGGGAGTTGTATTGTCAGAATAATTAAAATAAAATACAAAAAAATAGCTTCGACTATGTCTCGATTCACAATTAGAGATCTTATTTTTGAAATGTAACAAAGAGTGTACTGACTTTCAACTTTATAATTTAACATTGATATAAAAGGGTCTTGGAAGCTAGCTTACAAAATATGTATATGAGATTAAAAATATAAGATCAGTTCCTGATAACTCGCTAGAGTGTGAGAATCTAACATCCAGTCTTGGAGAGACTACGTTGTCCAACAAATCAGATGCATCAACCATTGTAACGGCTCCTCTCACGGTACTCAATACCCAAACTAGATAAATTAATCAACAATTAACCCACAATGATAATGAAGCAATGTATATAAGTGAGTTAAAATTTATTATAAACTCTACAAAATATGTACAATGACAAGCAGTAGATGGTGAACCACCGAGAGCATGCTGAGGAGAGAAAAGAGGAATAGGCTACTTAGGAAATTTTTATGGATTTTGGGTTTTGAAATATTTTTGTGGGTTTATTTTTTGTATTCTTTATGTTTTTTATATAATTTTTTATTTGTAATTTTACAAATTTAGTTTTTTATTTTTAAGGAAATAAAATATGTAGTAAATATACTATATAGATAATATAATAAAATGATGTTTTTTGGATTTTGAAATATGATAAATATAACAAAATTGATAAAATATAACATTTTTGGGGTTCACAAAATTTTCTCTATTTTTGATGATTTTTGGGTAATTTTTGAATGTTTTTATATATTTTTAATTAAGGAAATAAATAAAATAAAAACAAACAGAAAACCAGGGACCTAAAATGGGCTTAATAAATATCGGCCAATTTAGACTGAGCCTAAAATCAATTTTACTAGACACTAGATAATACAAATAAAATTCAGGAGCTTAAAACCTATATTTTATTTTTCTAAGATTTTGTATAATTTTTATGATATTTTATATTTTTACATTTTCGATTTTTACTTAATATTTTTCAAAAATAGTTCTATACAATATGAAATATAATAAAATAAGCCTATAAGAATTTTTGGATTTTTCAAAAACATTATATATATTTTTTTGAATTTTAAATGCTAAATAGAAGAAAACGTAATATTTTAACTTTTTATAAATATAAAAATATTTTAAATTACCTTGCAAAAAATATAATTTATAAAATATGGTTTAAGGAAGTTAACATGATTCTTAAAGTTTTTAGATGTAAAACTGTATCTTTAATTATTTCAATACAAGCACAAAATTAAATGAGTAATATATTGACCTATTTGTAATTTCTAAGAAGTTATAGATCATTTAATAACACATTCATAAAGACTAGGGACATACAAACAATATTCACTTAATTAAATACAATATCTGCCTAGCAGTGGTGTAAATGAAAATAAAATAAACAACAGTTCCAAGCATGCAATTAATCAAAAGAGTTTCGTGTTGATATTTAAAGTTGCATGCTCTTCACGCACACAAAAAACACACAACCAACTCACGTGTATAGGCACGTGAGCTGACCTAACACTCGACTAAAGTACAATAAAATTAAAGCTTGGGGTACAATGTGCAAATATTACAAATTACTACAAATACAGATGCATGTTTTGAGACTAAAATGAAAATTCAAAAGGCGGGGGTGAATGATGAAGCATACCCCTCATCACGCACGAGCGAACAACTGAGAACGTTTCACTTATCTACGTGGACGACCAAGATGTATGCGTACCGGTTCACTAATGGATGCCTCTGAGTAAATCTTTAGCCTATATCATGCCTGAGCAGAAGTGAGATCAGATGGTCATGATCAAAACTGGAGCGTCGTTCTTGACCGGATGGTCCTTACTATTCAAGAAGAACATGGATAAAGTAGGTGATGGGCCTCCTTTTCGTAGTCGAATCGCTCAACTCCACCGATGGTTTGAGCTTGGAGATGGCTCAGTAGCTTCTTGAAGGTCATCCAGAGCTGCTGGTGCCTTCTGATCAATCCAAATCTCGATGTAATGATATCTGGAACTTGAAAAAGTCAGGTATGCTAGGATCCAAAAGCTGAACTTGATTTGCCTCAAGACACTTTCCTACTGGGCAGAGACCTGCACCAAATAGCTCAAGTATCGAATAAGATCATTCTCGAAATTTATCTTGCACCAAAAGTAAGTAGAATGATAAGGGCGGGGTTCTAGAGAGAGGTGTTTGACTGAGGGACCATGATCTCCTGATCTAAGCAAGATTTGGAGAGTGAGAGTTATTTGGAGTGTGGGGAAGCAGAGAGGGTCGAGGTGGAGGCATTGACGAGTCGAAATGATGCCTTATAAATGACTTGACAGTGGCCGGAGCCTAGAGCTTCGGCAAGATGTATTTTTTAAGCTAAGATAGACAAAATCAAATGAAATTAAATGCAGTGACACACTTCTGACTAGACTATGAATCAAAAATACAAAGAAAAAGAGAGCTCACATGCCTAGAATGGCCAAAAGCAGAAGAAACACCGAGATTTCATTGATGTTGGTGAACCATGCCTCCTCCTCCTCCTTCTCCATACCTTGGATCATTTGGGAATGACCTCCATTCACTAGGGCTTTACTCTAGGAACATTTCAAGGTTACAGTGGGAGTAAAATAGAATTATTTTCAAAAATGGAGGAGAAAATATGTACAAGTTGACTAGAGACACCCTTTCATCTAGGGTTTGCGCTTGAGTCTAGGATTGACCAAGAGAACCCTTTGATTCACGTGACATCTTACTCTCTGGCGAGAAAGTTTCATGAAGGGGTTGAGGGGAAAAAAGATCTTGATTGATAAGAATAAATTGGTAAAGAAGACGAAATATAATGCTAGTCACCGGTCCGAAGTAGTGTGGGGAGTTGACCGAGGTTAACCAACTACGCATCGTGAGTGGTCCACACGAACCGTGTAATGAAAAAATAGGGCTAAATAGAAATATGTGGAAATAAAGTAGTAAATGATTTCATGAAATAAATCTAAAAACATGAAAGTTGTTTCTTATTTTATGTACTAATTTTAGGTGATTTTTTTTATTTTTATTGACATATTTATTCTATGTTAATTTTAAAAAGTTTATTTATAGGTATATATACCATTGTTTCATGTATTAATTTTCTATGTATTTTCATCATTGATTATCATATGTACATATTCTATATGTACATATGATAATTTTGGTTATCATATGTACATATAGTATAGGGGGAGACTGGTTGAGTTGATGATTTTGTAAATTCCCACCCTTGACCATCCTTCCCTTGTATACAATCTACTATACTTAGGATTAATTGATCCTAAGCATAAGGGGGATGATCAACTTCTCATTCTTTCATTCTTTAGTCATTGTAATATAGTCTTTTCTATACTTAATATGAGTTATGTCTTCCTTTTCTCTTGGTCTATGAGGAGATAACCCAAGCTAATATAGGGGGTTGCATATATACTGTATATACTTTAACCATAACTTCTACGCATGTATTTACATCAACATGGCTAATTAATAAAATATACATAATTCTATGTAAGTACAAGTAATAAATTAAGTTAAAAATGTTTGCAAAATATTTTGAAAAATGGTAGAAAAATGTATTGATAATTCTTTTGAAAGATGTTTGGAAAATATTTTGTAAATTAATTTCAAACAATTGTAAAAATTTTAATTTGTAAAAATATCTTCTATTTGTTTGAATAAAGTGTCTTTAAAATCTCTTTACAAAGGTTTGGAAAATGGTTGCAAAAATATTTTGAGAAATCTATACAGACTATTTGAAATATCTTTGCAAAATTATTTTCAAAATTTTATAAATGTTTGTAAAAATGTTTGCAAAAAAAATTCAAAAAGTTTGTATAATTATTTTCAAACTATTTTGGGAACCTTGTATTTAATCTTAGCAAATAAAAGCTCTTTTAAAACCTTCTATATAGAACTTGTTAATAACCACTTTGTTTCAACTTGTATAAATTCCCAATGTAAAACTACACCCTTATTCTTGTAAATAACATATGCACCCCTTGTAACAATCTGCAGATAACTCTTTTACTGATTTTTTTTCAAAATTCCTAAACATTTAAAATTCCAAAACCCATTAAAATCTGCAAAATCTTTTCAAAAATCAGCATAAAAAATTGCAGAACTTTTCCAAAAATCCATAAAAAGTTCAAAATAGAAAATGGTTTCACAAAAAGAATTCTTTTGCATTGTACATAACATTTGCATTTTTAGAATGATCATGAAAATTGAACAAGTCTGAAATAAAGTATGAAGATTGGAGATTGGTATAGACCTTATCCACTTAATTTCATAGGAACCAATTAAGGACTGGAACTAGGATACTTCTGGTCACCTTTACTTAAATTCTTTAGAATCCATGAGATTATGTTCATGAGTGGATTCATTGTGTCTAACAAGAACCCTTCATATCATCCATACAACTCTTGAGACAGTGGCTTGACTAGAAACCTCACACTTAACACTTATCTCAACTCAGATGGATTGTTCAAATATCTTTGAGTCTAAGTCAGGTTGATGCTCAATCGTTTCGTCAAGGGTGGCTCAGGAACCATTCTTGGGGATTGCTGAAACTAGTACTCAACCCACTTCTTTTGGTAGCCATGATATCTAAAGACTAGAGATTGGATTGATTAATGTTTCAGATGAGGAATGGTCTGCTGGTGCAATTTTTTGCAAGACCCCAAAAAATGGGAAAACCATAAGAGTCTATATCCATCGGCGCACAAACAAGAATGCATAGCAAAGTAAAGTAAAAAAATTCCAAAAGAAGCCTACTCCAAAAAGTTTACAAAAGTATTGAGCATCTAGAAAAATCCTGCTTCTTGGTGAAGATCCGGTTACACTGACTTAGCTCCACAACGGAATGAAGACTACATTGGTGCATTCCCACTTATTTTCCCATTCTTCTTCTTCTTCTACCCCCTTCGGTTGTGGAAACGTGCAGCACCTGACCTTAGAAGGAAATACCTGTTTCCACGAGGATGGGTTACCAAAGGAGCGGACTTTTTGATAGTTCGGTGGTTTGTCTTGGAAGAGCTAAAAAAATCACACATATGGATCTGTCATTTCAAGATTGCGAGAGAATGAGACTGAGAGAATGGTCCTGACATGAATTTAGATTGAACTGAATAATAGGATTGTGGAACCTAAGGGTTGTTGTGTTACATTTCCTAACCTTGATGCGGTTCTAAACAAACCAAGAATCCGAAAGTCTTAAATAAGCTTCAAACTTTGATTTTAATAAGACAAGTTTAAGAGATGAAGATTGTTCCAAGTTCTTTCTTTTTATTTTCTTTATTTTCTTTTTCTACACTTATATGCTTAAGAGTTTGCTACATACTAGCAAAGGAAAGTATAGGTGTGTGATGAATCTCCATTTCATCATCTTTACTCTTTCAATTTGGCCCTAAATCCCAAGTTAAATGCATATATATAACATTAATGTACAAAATAACAATTAATTTTTGATCAATAAAAATTGTTTAAAATATTGTATTAAATGCCAAGATAAAAGAATAAATAGAAGAAAAGAAAAGGAATAAAGTGTCAAAGACACTGAGTGACCCTAAACCTCGAGACCTAGTCATCATCATGACTTGGTCGAGAAGGAATAATGTAGGGAGAGATAAGGGCCAATAAATGCAAAGAAAACCTAATTTTCAATTCATCAATAATTGGTTTTGGGACATGTTTTATTTAATTATTTTTGTACATGAAATCAATAAAATTTGAACATGAAACTTGTGGATATAAATATAAAGAAAAATACAGAAATTATTTCACTAAAAAATAATGCATAGTGTGCCTGAGACACACAGAATAAAAAGCCGTAAAGAAAACTTCCCAAACCTGCATCTTCTCCAAACAAACTCAAAATTAACCAAACTTTATTATTCCTAAAATTAATTATCTATTTGGTGAAGGTGGTTTCATTCAATTTAGAGTTAAGGTGGAAAATTGGCTTTTGGGCACTCATTGTGCAAGATACTTTTACAAAATAACCAATACATTTATTCCTTATTTCTGATATTTTTTTATAAAATTTCTAATTTTTTTTAAAATAAATGTACATAAAACTTAGAAAAACCGTCATTAAATAAAATAAATACTACATTCTAAGACATAGATAAAAAGTACCTATTATATACATATATATTGCATATACTTGTTTATTTATGTAATTAATAACTTCAGAAAAATAAAATAAAAATATGAATACATGTATTTAAATAAAGTATAAATATATAAATTTTTGCATAAAATAATAAAATAAATAATAAAAAATAAAAATAAACTACATAATATATATGTAATATACATATAATTATACATGTAAAAATTTATATCTAGTAGGAGTGGCGATCTACATCCTAACCGGATACCTCCCAACAGAGCTTTTGGGCTCCTTGTTCTCAGGAAGGTGAGCTCCATTTTCCTTTCATTTTTAATTCCTATCACTATCCGTAGCATAGTTTAGGTTTTCATTTCGCCTAACTTCATCCTATTTTTCGTAAAATCTGAATTTCTAGCTCACTGAAGCTTCTACTTTGGCCACCATTTCCCACCATATTCGCCTATGTTCTGACCCACCAATGCCTCGATCATCTTCCCCATTGCATTCTCTACATCCCCTACACAATCATTCACTCTGATCAAACCTCGATCAGAAGATCAGATCTCCAACTCCACCGCCTTCATCAGAGATCTTTACCCAAATCTTTCCCCCTTACTTCTAGACCAAACCAAGCCCATGATCCTTGATTATCTTGTGTGAAACTAACCTTCCAGGTTCTGGAGCTAGAAGTCCCTCCTTGGGTCTATTTTTGCCAAGTTGAAGATACTTCTGGAGATCTATCTTCTCAATCCATCCAGGACCCTATCGATGGGTCTTATATCCTTTTGAGCCTCCTAGCTGATGCGGAAGACCTTCAACATAATTTTGTGCCACCTGGGAGCTTCTCTAGTGTCTGTAGACGATCAGGAGCTCCGATCGAAGCTCGGCTAACGAGGAGTTGTTCCTTGTTCTTCCCAGGGCTATTTTGCATCTCTTCCCCCATGCATTCAAGTCCAGTCTACCTCACCTCACGTGTGCATCCACATATGGGTACGCGACATTTTGCAAGGATCCCCTACTTGTTTATGTTATTATTCAATCAAAATATTTTGTATATCAGTGTTATGATTTAGAACAGTTGTAAGTAGGCCCTATAACCTTTTGGATATTGCTAATATACCCCTACCAATATGTATTAAATTAAATATCCAAGGATTTTTACATGCATGCCCTTGGACATTTGTAAAGTTTTATGGAATGCATGTTATGTTTATTCAAGTTACATTTAGATACTTGTTAGAGATTAATTTTATTTCTTGTATTTTGATTATTAAAAATAATATTTTACATCAAAAAATTATAGGAAATGTATTTTAAATGCTTGGAACTATTCTAAATCACATATATTTTTCATGAGGCGATTAAAACTATTTTACGTTTTTTTAAAATAAAAAACAATACATTTATCTCCTTTTAGCATTTGAAAATACAAAAAACATAAAATCAATTTTAAAAATTCCAATAATTAGAGTATTTTAATTTATGAATCTTAACCTCCAAACCAAAAATCACTAAAAATTACAAAGGAAAAACTCTAAAAATTTAAAACCCCAAAAACATTACAAAATCTTAAAAAATATTATAAAATCCAAATTTCTAATTCTGAACTTTGTTTATATTATATATTTTATATAAAAATATTACTGGAAATTTTTGCTATGTTTATCTATTTTTAAATTTTAAAACAATCCAACGTAGTATTATTAGTCACTATTTCGACATTTTTAATCAAATAAACATACAAATAAAATATCAAAAATTATAAGAAAATAAATAAAAACAGAAAAATGAAAAGCACAAAAATATATTATTTTATCATTTTGATTATATAGAGGTATATTTATAACTACAGTACCTTATATCTAATATATATTATTGTTATATACTACTTATATTTACTATTAATATTTATATATACCTTAAATATTCAAAAACACTTAAAAAATAAAACGAATTATATTTAAAGGTATTTTTATGATTTTATCTATATATATTATATATTTATATATCCTATATAGTAATTATATCATCATATTATCTATATATACCTATATATATACTTAATAGAAATTAAAAAGTAAAAGAAAACTAAAAATTAGAAAAAATAAAAATTAAAAATATAAAATTCAAATACATAAAAAACATAAAATAATAAAAACCCACAAAATTTAAATGCCATATAAATAACACAAAAATAATTATTCATTTTCCTTTTGATTGTTAATTTTTTGGCAATCCAGTTTCTCCTTTGTGGTTCAACCCCTACACTTATATATTATAAATATATATTTTATAAGGTATAGTAAATTTCACCTCACTTATATTTTTTTTGCAATTATTTTGTGTGTGATTATTGATTGACACGCTTGAGTTGAGTGTTGAGTTTTATGAGAGCAACCTATACAATGATTTTCAGATCCGATTTGTTGGACATTGCAAGCCCTCCAAAACCAAACGTTAGACACTCCAATTTTAACATTCATCACCTACCACATGACTAAAGTGCAATAAAAGGAAAGCTTGAGGCCTAGTGTGCGAATATTATAAATTTATTACAACTACATATGTATGCTTTAGAACTAAAACGTAAAAGCAAAGGAATGATGCAAAATACCCATTATCGTGTGCGGCGAATGCCTGACTGATGGACACCTAAGATTGAATATCGACCCTAGATCAACAGTTGAGCTGGAGCATGATCAGACGGTCCTAATCAATGTTGGAGCACCATTCTTGATTGGATGGTACTTGCTTTTCATGAAAAACATGGAAGAAGTAGGTGATGGGCCTCCTTTTCTCCGTCGTATCCTACAACTCCGTTGATGGATTAAGCTCAGAGATTGCTCGATAGCTTCTTAATGGTCGTCCGGAGCAGCCGGTGCCTTCTGATAAGTCAACATCTCACTGCTACGAGATCCAAAGCTAGAAAAATCCAGAGCTAAAATATGAAATGATTTCCTGGAGATGCTTTTCTTCATGGACTGAGACCTGCACTGAATAACTCAATGCTCAAAGATGATAGTTTCGGATCCTTAGGTTGAACAAAAAGCAGGTAGAATGATCAGGGTGGAGGTCTCCAATGAGGTGGTGGGCTGGGGGACCTTGATCTCCTGATTTGAGCAAGATCAATGGGAGTGAGAGTTATTTAGAGCATGGGGAAGTAATGAGGATCGAGGTGGAGGCGTTGACGAGTCGAAACAATAAGTTACAAATGAGGGGACACTGGCCGGAGCCTAGAGCTCCAGTAGGATGTATTTTTTTATTTTAAGTTAGGATAGATAGAACAAAAAAAATCAAATGGAGGGCTACACTACTGACTAGAATACGAATAAAAAAGACTAAGAAAAAGAGAGCTCACTTGCCTGGAATGGCCATGTGTAGAAGAACCATCGGGTTGTCGCCGACGTTGGTGAACCACACCTCCTCCTCCTCCTCCACGCCTTTGATCAACTGGGAAGGGCCTCCAATCACTAGGGAGTTTGGTCCATGAACATATCTAGGGTTTGCAGTTTGAGTAAAATGGATTTATTTTAAAAAATGGAGAATCATAAAATATATACAAGTTGACTAAAGACACTCCTTCATCTAGGGTTTGCGCTCGAGTCAAGGATTGACCTAGAGAACCCTTTGATTTGTGTGAAGGTTGACTCTCTGGTGAGAAGATTTCATGAAGGAGTCAAGGGAAAATAAGATCCTGATTGATCAGAAGAAATTGGCAAAGAAGAGGAAATATCACGCTTGGGACCGACTCGAAGGAGGGGTGGGGAGTTGATTGAGGTCAACCAACAACGCCTCCTTGTTGGTCATACTTGGACCCTGTAAGGACAAAATAGGGCTGAAATAAAAATAAGTGGAAAAAATAGTTAATTGTTATATTAAATAAATCTTATGACATGAAAGATGTTTCTTATTTTATGTACTATTTTTATATGATTTTTATTTATTTTTATCGACTTATTATTGTATGTTAATTTTTAAAAGTATATCGATAGGTATATAAACCTATGTTTCATGTATTTTATTTTTATTTTGTATTTTTAATTTTATTATCATCTGTACGTATTCTATTTATTTACAATATAATTAAATCAATATTGACAATTTTTTTTTTATTTTATTTATTCACATAAATAATGGTATATACATACTTTAAGGTATAGTATACCAATATATTTTAATACATTATTTATTTTAATATAATTTCAATGGTTTCATTTTACATTTATATGTTTAGTATGTTTTTAAAAAAGGTAAAAATATAAAGAATCGGTTATATGAATAAAATCTACAGGTATCTTGTACAATGAAACTCTCAAAAGACGGGTTTTATATATCAACTAATGAAAAACCTTCGTTAGATACTTAATTTTGTTTTAAATACAATGGAGGTGAGTTTCGTAAATTTTGAGTTCATATGGAGAAGATATTGATCTGTGAAGTTTGATTTACGATTTTTTCATTCGTTTGTCTCAGTTACACAATGCACTATTTTTATATATAATTATTTTTGTAATTTTCTATACATTATTGTGTCCAAGTTATATGTTGAAAATATTTTTATTTGAGGTGTCTATGAGTATGTATAAATTATTATAAGTTTTTGTTAAATGTAGTATATTAAGCACCTAGGGTTTCTAGGTGTCTATGTCATTTTACATGTATTACTTTGTTAACATCGACTTATTCTTAAGGTTAGGGTCAATCAATATCTTTGATACTTCATTTATTTCCCTTTTCTTTTGTTTATTCTTTTATTTTGTATTTAAATACAAATATTTATAAGTATTTACAACCAAATAATGAAAGTTAATTTTTACAATTTATATATTTGCATGTGTTTTGATAGGGATCTGAATACAAAATGGAAGAATAAAGGTAGATGAATGACTATTCATCAAAGCCTATACTTACCTTTGATAGTCCCTCGCAGACACTTATTACAAGAATAAGTTATACAAAAGATAAGAATAAAGAAAGGAAAACAAAGAAATGTAGAATGATTTTGACATTTAAACGTGTCATTACAAAATCAAAGTTTGGATCTCAATTAAGACATTTGTAATGTTAGTTTGTTTGAAACCTTCTTGAGAATAGGATCTGAAACTTATCAGCCCTCAAGTTTTACAAGTCTCTATTCAGGTCTCCTCAATAGCCATGTTGGAATAGGTATATCCATATGCGAACCCTTATGACTATGAGTCATACTTGTAAAGTGAAAGTGTATGTAGCTCTTCTCCTCAGAAACAACATGGAATAGACCCCCTTAACAGATAACCCTAATTCCCAAGTCTAGATACTCTTTCCTCGAGGATCAGGGTATTCTCTTCTAATTTCAAGTACAACCGGCTCAAGAAGAGGGGGTAGAGAGGAGAATGGAATGTGACTAGTGTAGTCACATATCTTATGGAGCTTTTCCAATGTAGCCAAGTCTTCTATTGTAGGCAATTGATGAACCCAAAATCCAACCACTTTAATAAAGATAAATTGTCATAATATAGGAGGTGGAATAAGATCTATCAGAAACAACAATTTGGAATATGTGGAAAATTTAACTTGGTAAGTGTACCGAGGTCTAACTCAGGGAGTAATTATTTTTAATTATGTGGTTTTTAATGATTTAAATAATTAATTAATTGTGACAATAATCTCCATATCAAAAAGAAAATAAAATGTAATTCTAAAAAGAGATCCAATGAATGGTAAACGGAGTAAACAGTGCCACCGGATCTTTGAATATTCTATTTTCTAATACTAGAAAATAATCCATTAGTCCCAAAAGAAATCACAAAACCAAAAAAATCAATCATAATGTGTTCAATTTAAATTCCAAACTACAATTTAAAAAATATTCAAGAATTATATCCTGTAATTAATTAAGATCAATGTCCAAATATTTATTTGAAAAATATATCTCCAAATTCACTAAATAATTACTCGTTGAAGTAATAATCAAATATCAGGGAGATAATTAATTAAGCCTCTAGTATATAATTCCTGCAGAAATAGCTCAATTTCTCCAAATATGATTACTAAATTCAAGAGAAAATAAGGAGTAAATATATCCACAAATAATATTTCAATTTAAATGAGTAGTACTTGTCCAACTAGGATATGAAATGATTGAGCACCAAATAAGAATCAAAATGACACAAAGTTCGTGAAATTTGGACTTAAAATGCAAAAGATGTCCAATGTCAAAGTTCTAGGGACTAAAATGCAAATAAAAGAAAGTTTTCATCCATTTCAGGTCTTGAGAGGGGCTTATCTGTAATAAATCAAAATCAAAAGGGCACTTATGAAATTATCCTAGGGAGGGGGCATAAATGTAATTTTAGAAACCTCTTGGAGCATCGATGCAAATTACCAGCTCACGCGAAAGATTCATGTGGCTGGTCTTTTTGCAAATCAAACAAGATGCAAGGGTTTAGCGGCAAAATATCCTTGCTTTCACGAGTGCAGCACGAGATCCAGGCTGGCTCAGGCAACGAGTAGCTTTGGATGCCCAGGACATCATGTCTCATGCTCTAAGAGGGTCGTCGGTCTAAGGCAAGAGGCTTGACTATGAGGCTTGGGGATTGATCTAGAGCATCTGATGAGGTTGATCCAAGGGATGCTTTTTGGGAGAATGCCGATGGCCTGAATGAGCCCAGTTCTTTATCCAATGATGGTTGTAACTTAATCTTGGCTTATCTAATTCTGTTGTCTCAAGACT
This sequence comes from Ottelia alismoides, assembly GCA_037367405.1. Classification (NCBI taxonomy): domain Eukaryota; kingdom Viridiplantae; phylum Streptophyta; class Magnoliopsida; order Alismatales; family Hydrocharitaceae; genus Ottelia; species Ottelia alismoides. The sequence continues at coordinate 732,747 of JAZKJV010004000.1, forward strand.
TATGATGATATTGCTGCTGATGTATACTGCTGACATACGGTTGTCGAGGAGGCTATCTCTCTCTCTCTTTGATGGAGATGGCTCTTGTGGAGACCTGCAAGGAAATAGGTGGCTCAAGCTTTAGCATGGTCATATTATGACTTTCAGTAAGAAGAGTGGTAATGGGGCTCCTGTGTGGATGGATAAGTTCAAGAGATAAGCTCCAATAGTGATCTCCATTGGAGGTGAGAGGTTGTAGAGGTAGATGAGAAGCGAGAAGATTAGAGGGATGAAGTTGATCGGTCAAGGGAGAGATAAATGATTCGGGGAGAAATGATCTGAGATGGAGGTACTGCGAGCTGCAGAGGAGAGGAGAACAGAGGTACAAGCAGAGAAGAAGAAAAAGAAGAGAAGAAAAGAGGAGTAGGAAGAAGGTGCATGGGGAGAAGAGGCATGTGGGAGGAGGAGCTATGCTCCACTCCGGCCGTTACTTGAAGGCATCGAAGAGGAGGAAGATTTGAGCTCTTACCGCTCAGAGGAAGAGCATGTACTTGGCAGGGAAGGAGACCAAGGATCACATCACACTTTTCTCGTGGCTCTCGTCATTGCCTGATCTGGGTACCTCCTCCGTAGTCACCGGAGAGGAGGTTCTAGCTGGAGGAAGGAAGTATTGTCGTGGTGGATGACTTACTGGAGGCGTGAGGGCAGAGCTTTATAGAAGAGGAAGAGTAACGCTCGACATTAAGAGGTGTTGTCATTACATGTAGCGAGGGAGGAGTTACACCAGTGAGGGCATCTTTAATCTGGTATAATGGTTTGAGGTTGAAGAGATGGGTAACGATTGAATATTGGACGGGGTTAGGGTTTCGATGATTGGTGATGAGGAGCTGGAGATGGGGGAGGTGCGTGGATGATGATCAAAGAGGAGCAGATGGTGGGACTAAGGTAGATGGATTATATGTTCTTCGGAGAAGGTGGAGAGATTGCCAATCAGTGAGGGTAGCAGAAAAAGCTGGAGGAAGATAATCTAAAGAAGATGTTGTTAGATCAGGGTTGATCCAACAGTTGGGGATGGATGATGGGAGGCATGAGGTGCACATGATCAGTGCACGTGCCAAGCACATGCGGGAATAAAGTGGAGGAGGGAATTTTTGTCACCTTTGGATCAATCTTGATCCAACAGTTCAGATTGTAGGCACTAAAGACAAAGACAGTTGATCGATAAAAAGGGCGTGATGACTAGGCAAGGGCGTGGACAAATGGGTGCATTCCATGTGGCAATTTTTTTACCATAAATGTTGATCAGGAAAATAAAAATAAAGAAATTAAGGTAAGAAATAGAAGAAGGGTCAAATCAAAAAGTGGTCAACATGAAAGTTATTGATCTCAATGAGATCTAATACTTTCCTGAAGGGTCCAAAATCAATAGAGATCATCTATACAAAACGTATCTTGGTGGTACTCTATTGATATAAAGTACCCGTACTTTTATATTTTGTTATTTTTTGTATTTTAACTAATTAGTGAAATAATATAAATACAACATATACATATTTAATCTAATTTTTAGGGATTTTTATAGGTTAAGAAAAAGATGAAATAAATTCAAAAAATAAAGTATGAATAAAATATAAAATGTAAGGTTTTTGTGTTTTTTCTCATTTTATGATTTTTTTTTGCATTTTAATTCTTTATGTGAAGCTGGTTAACTAATAAAAGAATATAGTAGAGAAATAGTTAATTTTTTTTGATAAAATAATAGGTTCAATCAATGTCAAAAGCAGGGTTATTTAATTGTAGATTTTAACCTTTATTTCAACATAGCTAGTGAATGTTAATTAATACAATTTAAGGGGTTTATTTATTGATTAGTTAATGGGATTTTGCTAAAATCTCAATATAAAGTAGATGAGTCATGGATTCATTATACCCTTATACATAGATCTATGTTTATCCCTAAGTAATTTTTAGTGAGTTAGAAGGTTGACTCCCTGATTGTGCATGTGCAAATTCAAGACTTGTCTCATTAAGAATTCTTGGTTTCAATGATCCTAAATTTCTAAGCAGAACCAAAGCTCTATTAAAAAAGGAATCAAACTTCTCTAATTATCAAATTCTCTGTTTATACATATAGGATAGAGATATGAAGTTTAGTGTGACCTTCATTTTATAAGAGTTGAATCGAAATTTCACTTAAAGTCCCAATCCAAGAGACTCTATTCAAGGCTCAATCCTCAACATTAGAGAATAAATCAGTTCTTGCAAACAATCCACCACCTCTTTAGTTCGTCAAACTTGAAAGTGTAGATGGAAGGCCAAATGATAGAGGGTATATTTTTGTGTAATTTCTTCTCTCTCTCATTGGAACAAGGATCCTCTTGAGTGCCTTACACGCGACACATGTATATTTTTGGTTATTAACCAATGTGTCCGTCAAGAGAGTTTGTAGTCGTATGCACTTGTTTTCCTGGGAACACACATGGGTGTGTCTCTTGTGAGTATCTATTATACATTCTACAATAGAATTGTAGCATTTTTCATGCAAAGTCCTTTTCGGATGTTAGCCTGACTCTTGGTCCTAGTACCTTTGGTCCTTGTGGACACTTTGAAATGGTTGGGAGTGCTCTCTAGTAATTCTGCTCATTTTGTGCATTTTTTCCTTTTTTATCTTTCAGCTTTTGCTTTGAATTTTTGTGATTTTGGTTTGTTTGTATCCACTATTTTTACCAAATTGGCGCACACTGATCAACAAATTATTAAGTTTCATCACACCCTAGTGCATAGGTCAATATCAAAAGACAACATGATAACTTCTTCTCGTACTATCTAAGGTTTACTGATTCTCAGGTGTCATGAAGCTTTCATCAATTTTATCCCATCCTCGAGTATCATAAAATCTTGCCCGGAATCAAATCTCAAATCCCAGTCACTTAAGTGAAATAACAACTTATCTCATCATTCATGCAGTTGGCTATGTGATGTGTTCATTATATTCATTTTCGTACAAATTAAGCGTGCAATATATCACTCATATCTTTTAAATTTACATAAGTGTGTATTATTAAGTTTAAACCCTAATGACTAAGGGTGGTTAACTCTGAATCTGAGGACCTCATTTATTCCTCAAGTCTTGAGTGATAGTCAAAGTGTTAGAGATAAAACCTTAGGTTAGTTTTTTTTATTTTTTTATGCAAGAATGAATAAGAAGCCATTTTTATTAAAACAAGATTTTTTTCTGTTGTTTTTTTATTTTTTTGAAAATGTTAGAACATTAGAGTAACTAATGAGTGACCCAAACTCATATGGCTAGTCGTCTCTACTTTCAGCAAGTATTAGTGTAAGTACGAGCCGTAAAATGACTATCTGTATTACTTCAAGATGATACCTTTCGAGTTGTCCTTCAACCACCATTCTTCTAAGGGAGATCGTAGTTCCCTCAGGGAAAAATATTTAGTCATTCTTAAGATCAGTAAATATAATAGTTCCTAAAATATTTCTTTAAAAAAAGTTTATTATACCCCCTATTTTTTTACAAAAAAAGTTTTCGAAACATGTATTATATGCCCAAAATTTTTTTATAGTATACCAACTTCTACCCATACCCAATTTTTGATTTAAAAAATAGTTAAAGTTTGAGCTATGGATAAAGTATATTGAATATATACACACCCTCATATACTTAGCTGGTGTTATGTCCTCATGGCACAATGTGAAATCTAGACATAGATCATACCAAGCATAGTTGAGTGACATAAATAGGAATCGACTAACCCCCTATACTTAGGCTTTTGAGGGCCTAATCATAGCAGAAGCATAAGAAAATAGGTGGTCAAGGGTGAGAAGAAAAAATAGAAGTGATATATACACAATGATGTCGGTCCCCCTATACTTAGACTCTGGTCAACCTAAGTATGATTGAGTGGGATATACAAGGGGGTCAAGGAGTTTTTCGATAAATCTTCTTGCAGGAGTGTGGTGGGAGATAGTTTCAAGATTTAGAATGGGGTGAAGAGGGAGAAGCTGTAGAAGTCCAGCCATCATCTGAATCATCCTCAAAAGAATAATAGTCATATGTAGAGGATCTGCATTATTGTCAACTAGAGGTATGTGTCCTTCAATAATGGTTGGACTCATTGCACTTACCTTATGTACCACTTCAAGATCAGATGAAGACCTTGATGAGGAATCTTAAGAAGTCATCTTTTCGGCTTCTTTCTGTATGAGTATAGGGAGGAGGAAGGACAGAGTTCGTATCCCTATCATAAGTAACTGATTTGGAAGGTGTGGCGTTTATGGGTTCCTCGTAAGATGAATCACCGTAGTTAATGACCCATTCTTGTAGGTACATAACACATCTCGAGGGAGTTTTCTTTCTTTGGATAGGCATTATGAGCTCGTTCCTAGAGGTAGTGTGAGCGATGGTTGGGGAATAGATGTCACCTTTTGATATCCATGAGTTTTGGTGACATAAGAGGTTTTCATAGGCATAAGAGTCGGCTCCTGGAATGGCTCATGTATTTCATGAATTACTGCCCACTAAAAATTTGACCACTCAAATAATCATGATGATCCTCATAAACATGATCCAGTTCAACATAAGAACATGTATTTGGGTTCATCATAGGAGCAATATTAGGGTGGTTCTTCATGAAGGTGTGGTGAAAATTGATGGTAAGTTTAACAATTGCCTTCTCGTGTGTCTCTCCTAGGGTTTGTGTCTGTATTCCATGAGGAGAGGCTTGATCATGTGAAGTGCTTGACTCAGTGGTCTCCTCTTTGTCATGACCATCGGTGGCTAGTTGGGTTGTCTCAGGGTCAGGTATTTCATTGAGGGTTTGTTCATTGTGGTCCGAGTTTGGTAGTCTTATGTCTTGAGTCTCACAATCGATAATTGCCTTAAAAGAGGCTAAGAATGGATTTTCTAAAATGATATTGAACTCAGACAACTCTCCATTATGCTCAATGTTAGGAACAAGAAAGTCCACTTTATGTTTGTCACCTTATGAATTTATGACTGTAGAAATAATTCCTCTTGGTCTTTTGGTAGAATGATCTGGCAATTGAACGATTAGCCTTATCTTTTTGAGTTGTCCAAGTTTGAGTTGATCAAAGACGGACTTTAGTAGCATGTTTAATGTGGTGTCATCGTCTAATCGAACGTTAGTGAATATGGAAAGCTCATTTTCACATGTAATCCGAGTCAACCGCTTGACTTTGCGGCTTTTGATTTTATGACACATCACCAAAGAACTGACCATAGAGATTTATGGAAGTCAGTCCTTGATCGCTTCTTGCCCATCTTTCTAGGGTTTAATCAACTCTTTACAATCCTCTTAAGATCAGGCATATATTCTAAGGCATTGATTAATGGAACCACTAAGATCAGACTCTTACAAAATACTTCCAATCCATAGTTGTCCATTTTTTTGAATTTTCTGGTTTTTAAGTTTTTTTTGTTTTTTTGGGTGTGATAGTCAATAGGTTTGTAAGAGGTCAGCGGTGTTTATGTATGATTGTGTGATACACGATGCATCTGTGGTTAAATTTGGTGTATCCTCACTTCTTCTCGATTTTTCATTGATTGGATGACATTATATATTTGTTATTTAAAGCATTTGCTCTATAGTTAATTCAAGCAATGCCACCATCAATCGTCTCGTGACTTAGGACTGGATAATTTTTGTACACATGATGTGACTCTAACATATAGAATTGAGAGGACTATTGGTTATTCCAAGTCATTACGATTAGGTTATGAGTCATGTTTCCTTGTCTTTGGATCTCTCTTGAATTGTCAAAGGAAAGTTGATCATACTCGGGAAGAGAGTCAATTCGTGTAGGGGATGGTTCAAAAGATGTGGTCCATTGTAATCAGAAACCGTGTTACTCTGTCAAAGTTGGTTACTCTAGTTTCCATCCTTATATCTGTTCGCTCTATTGTAATCATGCGAAAGTTTTAATGTAAGAGAAGTCTAATCCATGAAGAAGTGTAGGCATGGGGTGGAATGTATGCAGTAAAGGAGAATGGTGGCTTAGGGGGACCGGTTACGAAGAGAGGGTTCCCCTAGAATGATAGAGGAGAGAATCGGGACATTATAGTGAATGTGGGATCTGCAGAGTCTGGATATGAAGATCAATGTGCTGACATCTTCTCGAGATAGAGATGGGGGATGATTTTGAGCCACGATTTGCTTGCAATTGCAAAGACTTTCATGCACATAAGACAAACAAGTCAAATCTTATTCTTTCACCAACTCAACATTTTTGAAGGTTGCAAGAATCTAGCTGGTTATCTTTTCGATTTTAATTGAGTGATAAAATCTTTGGGAAGTATGAGTATGTGGAGGTTTGGTTTTTGGGATTTAAATTAACTGTACGGTTCTCTCCTACATACAATGAATGGGTTTCTCTCCACTAGACAGAAGGTTACTTTTATGTCAATTTATTTATAGTCACCATCATTAGCCATCCTAGTTTTAAGGTTATCACTTAGGTCTTTTCTGAGCATAAAAATATCACGCCCAACGAGCAGTCCCAATTCCTTTTGAACTCCTAAGTTATAAAACTGAGGTATAGAGGATCGGAAAAATCCGTTGCAAGCGTTAAATCAATGATGCATAAGAAGAAGACTTACAATGATTCCTAGTGTTCTTCATGCAGTATGCAATACATGGAATTTAAATTTACACTAGAAGATATACATAGATAAAAGGGTCCCAAGTATATAATTATATTAAAGTGAAGAATTTGAGTTTTGATTTGTCTTAGTCAGAATGATCTACTAGTGCATCTTGTTAGTGAAAATTTGTGGCCTAAAAATTATGAACACAAAAAATATCTTATGCTAGCTTATGTGCACCTAATTTCTATGCCATTCAAGTCAGATCCCAACCATATAGAAGGGATTGAAACAGACCCGATGTACCACAAGAGTTCAGTCCAAGTTATTACAGAGATAAGGATGCAAAGAGACTTTGAAAATAATGCAGAAAAATAAACCTAATCTAAGCTCTCTCTAACAAAAAAGAAATTTGAAACTTATTTACAAATTGTTCAATTTTGTCAAAAAATGCTCCAAGCTAGCTACTAAGAGAGAAAATACAGTTAGTAACTAATGAGAGAGAAATGCAAATAATAAAAGAAAATGTAATGCGATAAAAAAATAAAATAAACACAAAAATTAAAATTACAAAAACTAATCTAAATGCCAAAAAATGTGTCGTTCCCCAACAACATTGCCATATGATAAACCGTAAATCCCACCTCTTTAATAAAGACAAATTGTTGTAGTATAAGAGGTGGAATATGATCTATCAAAAACCACAACTTAGAATATGTGGAAAATTTAACTTCTTAAGTATACTAAGGTCGAACTCAAGGAATAATGATTTCTAATTACATTATTTCAATTAATTTAAACAATTAACTATTTTTGACAATAATATCTATGTCAAAAGGAAAATAAAATGCAATTCTAAAAAATGATACAATGCAAGGTAAAAGAGTAAACAATGAGCACATGATCTGTGAATATTCTATCTTCTAATCCAAAAAAATAATCCATTAGTCCTCAAAAGAAATTAGAGACACAAAAGAAATCAATCCAAGAAATGTATTCAATTTAAATTCCAAAGTGTAGCTTAAAAAGTATTCAAGAATCAGATAATATGATTAATTAAGATCAACAGCCAAATATTCCTTTGGAAAATAGATCTCCAAACTCCCTTCACAATTACTCCTAAATGTAATCATTAAATATTAGAGAGATAACTAATTAAGCCTTCTTTGTTTAATCCTTGCAGAAATAGCTCAATTTTATCCAAATATGATTGCTAGATTCAAGATCAAACAAAATATGAGAAGTAATTATATCCTCGAAGAAGATTTCAATTTAAATGAGTTGTACTCTGTCCAATAAGGATATAAAATGATAAAGCATCTAATGAGGATCCGGATGACATGTTGTTCATGAAATTTGGACTTAAAATGCAAAAGATATTCAATGTCGAAGTTTTAGGTACTAAAATGCAAATAAAATATAGTTTTCATCCATTTCAGGTCTTGAGAGGGGCTTATCTGTAATATATCAAATTTGGAGGGACACTTGTGAAATTAACCCATGGCGAGGGCAAAAATGTAATTTTGGAAACCTCTTGGACCGCTGCTGCAAAATTTCTAGCTCACTTGAAAGATTAACATGTTAGGTCTTGTTGTAAATTAGATAAGATGTATGGGTTTAGTTGCAAAATATCGTCAGGCGCACACGTACAGCATGAGACCTTGGTTGTCTTGGGCGACGGATAACATGGGATGCCCAAGCCTCCATGCATCGGGTTCTTTGTGATTCGTCGAATCCAAGGCAAGAGGCTAGAGTTCAAGACTGTGGGATTGATATAGAGCATTTGATGAAGTTGACCTAAGGGTTGCTTTTAGGGTAAATGTCAACGTCCTGGATGAGCCTAGTTCTTTATCCGATTATGGTTGTAACTTGTTCCAAGCTTATCTTCTTCTCTTGTCTCTTAGCATATGAAGATGTTGCTCCTATTGTATACGGCCGACATACGGCTGTTTAGGTGGCTCTCTCTCTCTCTCCGATGGAGACGGCTCTAGTGAAGTCATGCAAGGAAATAGGTTGTTGTGTGGCGATCGGGCTCTTGTGTGGATGGTTGAGTTTAAGAGTTGAGCTTTGGTGGTGATCTCCATCGGAGGTGAGAGGTTATGGAGGTAGTGATCATAGGGATGAAGTTGATCAGTCAAGGGAGAGAGACTTAATTCAAGGAAAAAGTGATTGGAGATGGATGTGCGGCAAGACGCAGAGGAGATGAGAGTGATGGTGCCGGCAGAGAAGAAGAAAAAGAAGAGATGAAAATATGAGTAAGAAGAAGGTACATAGGGAGAAGCCTCCTGGGTTGGAGGAGCTTGAAGGATATGGTTAGATCCTTAAGCACATCACGGAAGCGTGAGGATCGCATCGTATGCGATCAGGAGCGACTAGTGACACTAGTTGCTCGATGCAGCAGAAAATAAAAATTTTTCATGTGACGAAACCACATGATCCAAGAACACTTCTCGGATTGTTTCGTCTAAACCACAAACAAGTAATAGGATTACCTCTTGAAGCGTGGTTGCGATCGTATCTCTAAACGAAGAGACCTCTTGTCTCAAGTCTGATCCGACGGAGGAGACACTTGCGAGCATGTTGATGAAACACGTGCTCCTCGCAATCCATGTTGATGATCCAAGCGGTAGATCTCTTGATCTCCACACATGAGATCCAACGTCTTCTTCACGAGCGAGGCACATGGAAGGAGACGGAGATCCACGAGCAAACGATCGGGCAGCATAACGACGACACTGTGGCGATGGAGACTCTCTCTAGGGCATCCATGGTGGACGGCCACATGAGAGAAGGAGAGAGGGCATGTAGAGAGAAAAAGAAAAAGAGAGACTTATGTTCTTTTATGTAAAGAAGAGCAAAGGGGTTGCCTCTCCTTTTATAATATCATGGGATCCATGGATCTCAATCCATGGACAACACAAATCCAATGGATCGCATTGATCTGTGTTTCTTTTAATGGCTAAGATTTTTGTTGGTAAAAGTCAACAACAATTAATTTAATTTATATTAAATCTATATTGATAAATCAATATAAATCAATCCCAAATTAAATCAAGCAAACATGGAGATTATTGGAATGAAGATTGCCTCCTTCCATAATATGGGATTTGGTGGCAATCTCATTTAATCTCATATATCTCATGAGATTACATTATTCCATGGAAATCTCCAAGATTTACAACAACACTTATTGTACATTATACAACAAAAAAAATATAATTATTTTGTGAATATTTCAATCTTGCTATTGGAAAATTGTGAATCACATTCACAACCCAAAATAAAATGTAAATTACATTTTCAATTTAATGTCCAATGTGAATCCAATTCACAACAACATTTAATTAACAAATGTAAATTACAAATATCTCTATTATAAATGTGATTCACATTTATAATAGATATGATTAATATGGATATTTCTATCCACATTATTCATATCCATGATAATTAAATCACATTTAATCATCTTAGAATTCTTTTCTCTTGTGCCCAAATAATATGAATCACATTCACATTGTTTACATCTTTGATAATCAAATCACATTTAGTTATCTAAGATAACTCTCTTTATAATATGAATCGAATTCATATTAATCATGATAATTAAATCACATTTAATTATCCATTTTCTCAATGCTCGGATGCTTATATCAACAATGAAATTATCCTTAACACTTTCAAGGATAATGCATTTTTTCTGCGAATACATGGAGATAATGACATGGCGATTGTATTGTTCCACATATAATGACTTGGATATTGAGATCACATCTAAAATCCTGATCTCGAGCCTCCCATAGATGCTTGATTAAATCAAGACCGCAAAGATAATCTTCTCATTGCATCTGAATTACATTGAGATCAATGTCCAATATTAGGACCAAGATCAGATTACTTCTCTACTAAGAGAAGTCACTAAAATCCAGACCCGTTTCATCACTGTCGAGGAATGGAAGCGTCATGGTTATACAATCATTTATGATCACATCACCCTCAGGTATTTCTAATACCTGTACATCCAGCGTACTAAAAGACCCAGAATAATCCCGAAGTATAAGATCAATTTTACACTGTCTACTTCAGCGATTTATCATCAAGTTTCTCATTCGATCATTGGGAGTTGGTATCGATCATATACTTTCCAAAAACATATATTATACTCAAGTGTTGATCATATACTTTCCAAAAGCATATATCAAACCTACAAATTCAGTCAAGCTTCCAAAGCGAGACGACCGTGCATGGAATTCGATTCTTCCCAATATCTCATGAGTGAGCTCATGTCTTCCGGTTGGTAATGAACCTGTATGATCCATTTGAGAGATCATATTACTCATATGCCCTTATATGCACACCAGCGCGCCGGTGTATAGACCTTGATTACGTCATCAACCTATTAGTCTTCCAAATGTACATACTCAGACATATAGTAACACATCTGTCTCTGGTCAGAGGATGTGTGCCTATACTGTGACAGCATAAAACATAGGACTTTGGTTATCTCGATCTCATTAAGTCAACTCTTTGACCTAACTAATTTTACACCACTGAAACGCTATTCCCATGCGAAGGACCTGCATCAAGAGGTCGGTCAGATATCAGCTGAAATGAGAAAGGATTGCCATCTCCTACTCATGTTGGAGATCATCTCTTAACAATCATTTGATGATGCTTGATGAGTCCTCAATCTAACTCTTTAGATGTTCATCCAAGCACCAGCCTCTATGATTCAATATTTGAATCAATAGATGTATGATCATCAAGAAGGCCATGGTACATAACCCTAATTGTACTAAGGGACCTATTATGCAAATTATGTATTCTTCATTTCAGACAAGGGAATGATACTCGCAATAACATTTATTGCATAATGGCTCACCGTGGGCTTACATGTCCAAAAATCTCCCACTAGCCCAAAGAGTCGTTGATGGACTAATCATTTAAACCCACACTCATGTGACAATCATAGGCTGTTTAGAAAAATAGCTAGGTAAGCTGATCAATCACTCTGTTCCAGAGAGACTATGCCAAGTCCTTTTACGACACTTGCATATCTCCTAGTAACAATGTTCCATCCAATGAGAATGTTGCATCTTATGCAACCAATACTCAATCACATCAGTCATAGTGTCCTTGACACTATAGTTCAATAAATTTTTAACCAATATGTAAGTTTTATTATCCTTCTTAGAATACCCTTATTCCTGGAGATCTCTATCTCCTAAGGTATTCATAGTTAAGACCTTTTAGATCACCATCTATAAAGTCTTAAGATCTTGAAGATAAGATTTAGAGATTGTTATCTCTAAAGTCTTGTCATCTTTGAAGATATTGATATTACTGCAATCAAGTGTTTTATCTCCATAGTAGGATTAGTAACAGTTTACTACTCCCACTGCATGGCAAACATCTGGCTTTTTGTACATATGTAGCGTACACTCGTCTTCTCGGAGTTCTAGCACAAAGGGCAAGCAGTTCTAGCATTCACTTCCTCAACTTCTTGAGGTGCTATCCCTTTAGATAGGTCAGTACCATATCTTAAGTGAAAGAAGCCTTTCTTGAAATTTTCCAGAAAATAGAAATGTCCAAGGTGTACCATTCATGTGACGGTCCCAATACCCTCTTCTCTTTGCTTCTGAACAACTTTAGAACTAAGATCTAAGAGGTGTCCTTGAGATCATATCTCGAGGTATGGGACAACCATATTATAAAACACTTATTATTATCATCCTTATATTCCAAATGATTAGGATATCTACATTTAGCACGATGAACACAATGGCACTCCCACTAAGCTTCACATGGTTTATCAAGATTTTATCTGAAACCATAACATTTACGATTTTATCAAATCCAATATTCTAACTACAAGAAGCTTATTTGAGTCCACAGATGGAATTCCTTAGCTTGCACTCTTTGCTTTCCTCAACCATGAAGCCCTGGGGCTGCTTCATGTGAATGTCCTCAGAGAGGTATTCATGGAGAAATGCAATATTGACTTTCATCTTAAAGATCTCAAAGTCAAGTTTTGTAGCTATAGTTAGAAATATTCTGATGGGTACAAGCATGATCACTCAAGAGCATGTCTCATCGCAAGAGATGTCTTTTCTTCGGTGTGTAGCTCATGGCTATGAATCATTCTTTGAAGGTCTCTACCTTCTCATTAGGTTCCCTCTTTCTCCTGAAGATCCATTTACTCCTTAATGGGTCTTACCCATATAGGTGGATCCTCGAGGGTCCATATACAACACTTGTATATGAAGTCTACTTTAGACTTTATTGCTAACATCTATCTTTCCATGTCATGATCTTTAGAAGCTTCAATATCATTGTCAGATTCAACTGATACATGGAATCCATCTTCAAATTTATTTAAAGAAGTATTAGTGTTTCATCTTTAATTGTCCTTTTAGTTTCCAATTTTAGGAGCCTTATTATCTTCTCAAGACTAAATGAGTTCCTTTACTTCATTTTCATCTTGATTATCAAGAGTCTCGTCATCTAAGAATCACATTCTCAGATATGAATTTTTTGAAGAATCTCAAGGTCATAAAGTAGGTATCCAATAACATCCTTTATTTTCCTAATGAAGTAGCACTCTCAGGTGCTAAATTCCAGATTACTTGCCTGGAACCTTATTAAGGATATATATATATATATATATATAATGTAGTCTTCTACTACATATACATATACCTTGGAAACTAGGAGATAATTATGCTAAGATTCATCATTGATCATATTATGTCACACATGATCCAATTGTATCTCCCTACAACTCTATTGAGAAATGATATTCATATCTCTATAAGGTATTCTATGAATTCATTTAATAGGTACAGACTACCTAGATTAGATCACGTTCATTTAATCTTCTTTCAAACTTTGGTTCTAAACCAAAATTGTGAAATCTTTGAACATTTCAAAAGTTTCTAAGTGAAGAGAAGAAATCTCATATCACAAATAATCATCAATAGATATCACATATCCATAATGTTTATTCTAATATAGATGACTCACATACATCAATATATATGAGTTCTTGAATACCTTGACATCTTACACCATTCCAAGGAAGGGTATATTTGACAATTTTACTTTTGAATACAATATCCACAAGTATGTAAGATTTGAATTTTTAGACAATCTAAAGTTTTATCTCTTACTAATCTATTGATCACATCAACAGACAAATGTCCAAGGCTTGATGCCAGATTATTGTCAAATGATCTTCATTCTCCTATTGATCTTTTAATGTTTAATTTCAGTATTAGAAATGTTAATGAACCATTCATTAATTTTCTAATTTAGTAGAGTTCACTAGATTTTAGATTACTATCTGAAATATCTCTATCATAACTCTTTATGATAGGTCTATTCCAGAATTCATGTTTATTCGCAACATTTAGAAATAAACAATCAGTGTATTCTAATATCTAGGTCATAGAGACATTCTCTAAGACTAAGGGCTCTCCCACTAAAATAACAAGTCCATCTATCCAATAGAGATTGTTGTAACAATTGCATCAATGTCCATGTGGATGACTACTAAACCTTAAAATAAAATTTTATAGTGTTCTAATACATATGCAAGCTAATTGACAGTGTCATTAGAAGAATGAGATACAATTATTAGATTTTTATCTTATCCAATGAGAAAGTCAATTTCAATGATTAAATGTAAATCATTCCGATGCACTATCCGAGTCCTTCTCTAAGGATCTAGATAGACTTGATAGTCATACTATCTATACATCATCTTATTGCAGTATCGTTATTCATCCATCTATTTGGATGTCATATGGAAGTAACAAAAGTACGGTCAACTCTTTGACTTTACTTCTTACTTGGGTCCAACCCATGCTTCCACTGCAATCCCTTTATCTATAAACAACCATTACTTTAGACGAAGGATCTCTTATGCTAAATTCAAAAGATTTCAATATAAGAGCATTTCAACATTTGTACATGCTTCATTCAATTCATACAATATGGATATTCTGAAGCTTCATGAATAACTTGAGTATATATAGTAGAATGATGACACTCATCGTATCTACATCCATCTAAACTCTTAAAACATTGGTTCAGGTAGGTACTCAAACAATTTGAATACATCATCTCTTATAGAGCTACCATTCTGCATGATGTAGAGAACCACGTCATTTAAATGTCGAGAGCACATATGTATGGCAGAACATCTTCTTAGAATTTTATAATGACAATTATGATCATCATCGACATGTAACTTCCGAAGTACATTCAATGAGAGATCAAGATTATAGAGACATAGAAACCCTAGGGTTGTAGTCCTATTATCTATTTAATTGTCATTCCTCATTATTACAAGGAAATTTGCACATTGCAACCACACAAATTATGTGTCCAACTGCAAGTATAATATCTTGATCATGGATCCAATCCATGATATTTTACTGGTTATTATTGAGTATATTATTGAGTGGGTTTAATGAAGGATTATCTGAAATATGAAATTTGCATAAATATATATACACATTTTACTTTGATTTAGGAATTTGTATATCAAAGTTGTCTTGCCTTGTCAACACTGAAAGCTCAATCCCTTAATCTCTTTCAATGTAAGAGATATACTTACCATCATATCTCAACAAGATCTGGGATCTCCTTCCTTATCTTTGTTACATCCGAATAATATGAGAACCTTTAACTCGGATAAAAAGAAGAGAGAACACATTCCGCCTTGCAAGTTCAACTTGCATTTCCCAATTCGGTCTTTAACACCCGGGCCCACCACCCCTAAGGTGATGTTGACCTGTCATTAATTGAATCAACCGTCAACAGGAATACAACTCGCTATGCGCAATCCAATATCGCCCCAATAATATGAGGATCCGATATTGGGGTAACTACGCATATGTCCTTACTCTTTCGAGAAGCGACGAGCCCGATCCAAATGGATCGTATGCAGGAGCTGTCACTTCGGACAGGTGTCTCCTACATACAATATCTGGCGACGGAACCCTTCGCCTTGATGGGAGACAATGGATGTCACTTATGTGATCCTCCACCTCTTATTCAAATTTTAATTAATTATTATGAATCATATTCATATATTTAATTCTTCCAAGGGAAATACACATCTATTCTTAATATATTGTTTCTAATTAGATATAATTAACTTTATCTCATTAAATCAATTATCAATCCAATTCAATCAACAAACTTAATAGTTTTACTTGAATATATATGGTATTATCTTAAAGTACTTATTAATTCGAATTTTATTAATTAGAAAAATACACCTTGATTTCTCCAGCATTATCGAGTCCCTACCCGCTATCATGTCCAGTACCAACGGGAGTGGGACAGACCGCAACCGGTGCGACCCGCTACCCCAACCCTCCCCGACTAGACACCATATCCACCTTAGGAAAGGATAATGCCGGATAGATCAATGTGTACTTGAGATGATCATTGGTTCTTCAACCGAAATTATACCATATAGTAATAATCAAAACATTTTTTATTATAAGGAAATTTGCTAGATAAATTCCCAATCCTATTCAAGCAAGTTGTTTGTTGATTGTGTTTCCAATTTTGATCTAGATCAAATCTAATCAATTTATTGTTTGAGGCCAAGTCAATTAAGGAAATAATCATCATTAAATATTTGTCAAATATTTTCCATAATTATTTCAGAAAATTAACAATTAATTTCACTAATTGACAATCATATGGATCTTGATTAGGAATATAATTTCAGCAATGACCCCTATTTACTAAAATTAACATATCTCAATCAATTTAAATCAAACTAGACAAAATAAAATTTCAAAGAATAATTTGATTTATGATAGAACATAAGTGATATTTCATGCATTTGTAGGAGGATCAAAATAGTAATTAACTCATTAATTATGTTCAGATTCGCAGTTCCCGCAACAGTGAATACATGTTCATTAAAACAACCATATCTCGAGCAAACAGAATCCAAATTACGTAAACTCCGATCCTATGGTTTCCTTATTTAATGGGGAACAAAATCCAAGTGATTAATTTGTGTTTAAATATTTTAAACAGGGCCGAATTTATTTACTAAACATATGTGCGAAAATGAAATGCGATAAAAACTTTCGCAACCTTAACGAACCCAAGTCGTCCTAGGTTTATGGATCGTATCCAAAACCTTCGACCTAAGGCTCTGATACCACTTGTAGGATATGGTTAGATCCTTAAGCACATCACGGAAGCGTGAGGATCACATCGTATGCAATTGGGAGCGACTAGTCGCACTAGTTGCTCGATGCAGCGAAAATTAAAAAAATTTCATGTGACGAAACCACATGATCCAAGAACACTTCTCGGATCATTTCATCTAAACCACAAACAAGTAATAGGATTACCTCTTGAAGCGTGGCTACGATCATGTCTCTAAATGAAGAGGCCTCCTTTATCAAGTCCGATCCGACGTAGGAGACGTTGCGAGCGTGTTGATGAAACACGTGCTCCTTGCAATCCATGTTGATGATCCAAGTGGTGGATCTCCTGATCTCGACACACGAGATCCAACGTCTTCTTCACGAGTGAGGCGCACCGAAGGAGACAGAGATTCACGAGCAAACGATTGGGCAGCATAACGACGGCACTACGGCGATGGAGACTCTCTCTAGGGCATCCATGGTGGACGACCACATGAGAGAAGGAGAGAGGGCATGCCGAGAGAAAAAGAAAGAGAGAGACTTATGTTCTTTCGTGTAAAGAAGAGTAAAGGGGTTGCCTCTCCTTTTATAATATTTTGGGATCCAGGGATCTCAATCCATGGACAACACAAATCCAATGGCTCACAATGATTTGTGATTCTTTTAATGGCTAAGATTTGTGTTGGTAAAAACCAACAACAATTAATTTAATTTAGATTAAATCTATATTAATAAATCAATATAAATCAATCCTAAATTAAATCAAGCAAACATGGAGATTATTGGAATGAAGATTGCCTCCTTCCATAATATGGGATTTGGTGGCAATCTCATGTAATATCATTATATCTCATGAGATTACATTATTCCATGGAAATCTCCAAGATTTACAACAACACTTGTTGTAAATTATACAACAAAAAAAATTCATAATTATTTTGTGAATATTACAATCTTGCCATTGGAAAAATGTGAATCACATTCACAACCCAAAATAAAATGTAAATTACATTTTCAATTTAATAACCAATGTGAATCCAATTCACATCAACATTAATTAACAAATGTAAATTACAAATAACGCTCTCTTATTATAAATCACATTTATAATATATATGATTAATATGGATATTTCTATCTACATTATTCATATCCATGATAATTAAATCACAATTAATCATCTAGGAATTCTTTTCTCTTGTGCCCAAATAATATGAATCACATTCACATTATTTACATCTTTGATAATCAAATCACACTTAATTATCTAAGATAACTCTCTTTATAATATGAATCGAATTCATATTAATCATGATAATTAAATCACATTTAATTATCCATTTTATCAATGCTCGGATACTTATATCAAGAATGAAATTATCCTGAACTCTTTCAAGGATAATGCACTTTCTCTGCGAGTACTTGGAGATAAGGACATGGCGATTGTATTGTTCCACGTATAGTGATTTGGATATTGATATCACATCTCAAATCCAGATCTCTGGCCTCCCATAGATGCTTGATTAAATCAAGACCGCAAATCTAATCTTCTCATTGCATATGAATAACATTCAGATCAATGTTCAACATTAGGACCAAGATAAGATTACTTCTCTACTTAGAGGAGTCACTAAAATCCAGACCCGTTTCATCACTCCCTTGGAATGGAAGCGTCATGGTTATACAATCGTTTATGATCACGTCACCCTCATGTATTCCTAATACCTGTACATCCTGCATAATGGAAGACCCAGAATAATCCCGAAGTATAAGATCAATTTTACATTGTCTACTTCAGGGATTTATCATTAATTTTCTCATTCGATCATTGGGAGTTGGTATCGATCATATACTTTCCAAAAATATATATCATACCCAGGTGTTTATCATATACTTTCCAAAAGCATATATCAAACCTACAAATTTAGTCAAGCTTCCAAAGCAAGACGACCGTGCACAAAATTTGATTCTTCCCAATATCTCATGGGTGAGCTCATGTCTTCCGGTTCAGTAATGAACCTGTATGATCCCTTTGAGAGATCGTATTACTCATATGCACTTATATGTACACCAGCGCGCCGGTCTATAGACCTTGATTAGGTCATCAACCTATTGGTCTGCCAAATGTACATACTCAGACATATAGTAACACATCTGTCTCTGGTCAGAGGATGCGTGCCTATACTGTGACAGCATACAACATAGGACTTTGGTTATCTCGATCTCGTTAAGTCAACTCTTTGACCTAACTAATCTGACACCTCCGAATCTCTATTCCCATGCACATGACCTGCATCAAGAGGTCGGTCAGATATCAACCTAAATGAGAAAGGATTGCCATCTCCTACTCAGGTTGGAGATCATCTCTTAACAATCATTTGATGATGCTTGATGAATCCTCAATCTAACTCTTTAGATGTTCATCTAAGCACCAGCCTCTATGATTCAATATTTGAATCAACAACTGTATGATCATCAAGAAGGCATGGTACATAAACCTAATTGTACTAAGGGACCTATTATGCAAATTATGTATTCTTCATTTAAGATCAGGGAATGATATACGCAATAACATTTATTGCATAGTGGCTCGTCGTGGGCTCGCATGTCCAACAAAGCTATGCTTCACATCGGTCATTGCTCGAAGGGCACTGTGAGGAGAAAGATTTGAGCTCTTGCTGCTCCAAGGAAAGAGTAGCTACTCAATCGGGAAGGGGAACGAGGATCACATCGTACTCGTGTCTATCATTGCCACATTATCTGGGTACCTTATTCGCTGTCATCGTAGAGGAGGATATAGATGGAGGCCAGAAGTTTTATCGTAGTGGAAAACATATTATAGGCTTGTGGGTGGAGATTTATGGAATAGGTGGAGTAACGTACTACATTCAGAGGTGGCAGCGTTACTTGCAGTGAGGGAGGAGTTACACTTGCGAGGGTAGCTTAAATCCATGGTGGTTTTGGATATAACGGTCGGAGGTTTAGCACATGAGTAAAAACTGAAGATCGAATGGGGTTTGGGTTTTGATGAATGGTGATGATTTGCTGGAGATGAATGGGGTTTGGGTTTTGATGAATGGTAATGAGTAAAATGCATTGTTGGGGGTGAATGATGCAAAATACTCCTCATCATGCATATGCGAATGGCTAAGAATATTTCACTTATCCACGTGGATGACCCAGATGTGCATGTACCGATTCGCTGATGGACACCTTTGATTAAATTTTGGGCCTGGATTAATGGTAGAACTGGAGAAAGATTAGACGGTCCTGATTAAAACTGGACCGCCATTCTTGATCAGACAGTCCCAACTCTTCACATAGAATAGGAAAGAACTAGGTGATAGGCCTCCTTTTCTCTATCGAATCCTGCAACTCCATCGGTGGATTGAGCTCAGAGATGGCTCGATTGTTTCCTGAAGGTCATCTAGATCTAATGTTGCCTTCTAATTTGTCCAGATCTCGCCGCTATGAGATCTCGAGCACGAAAAAGTTGAGTTTGTATGGAGCCAAAAGATGAACTTGATTTGACGCGAGACACTCTCCTCTCTACTTGAGACCTGAACTAAATAACTAAGTGCTTGAAGACAAATTGTCCACTAACTTTAGGTTGCAAAAAAAGCAGGTGGAATGATCAAGGTTGGGGTCTCCAACGATGAGGTGGATTGGGGGACCTTGATCTCCTGATCTGAGCAAGATCAAGGGAGTGAGAGTGATTTGGAGCGTGGTGAAGCGGTGAGAATTGAGTTAGAGGCTTTATCGAGTCGAAACGATGAGTTATGGATGATGGAGTAGTGGCAAGAGCCTAGAGCTTTGGAGGGACCTATTTTTTGATTTAAAGCTAAGATAGATAAAATCAAACAAAATGAAATGCATGAATATACTACTGACATGCCTACTAATCGAAAGATAAAGAAAAAGAGAGCTCACCTACATGGAATGGTCGGGATTAAAAGAACCACCAAGCTGTCACAGATGATGGTGAACCGCGCGTCCTCCTCCTTCTCCACGCCTTGGATCAATTGAGAAGTGCATCTTGTCAGTAGGGATTCATTCCTATAACAAATCTAATGGTTATGGTGGGAGTAAAACAGAATGATTTTCAAAAACGGATAAGGAGAAAAGATATACAAGTTGACCAGAGACACCCCTTCGTCCAGGGTTTACACTTAACTCGAGGATTGACCAAGAGAACCCTTTGATTCTTTGATAGCAGACTCTCTACCGAGAAGATTTCATGAAGGAGTTGAGGGCAAATAAGATTGGGATTGATCAGAAGAAATTATCGAAGAAGAGGAACAACAAGCTTGGTATCAGTCTGAAAGAGGGGTGGGGAGTTGATCGGGGTCAACCAACAACGCCTCCAGATTGGTCCACATAGACTAAGACAATATAAAATAGGGGTGGCAATAGAAAAAAATGGAAAATAAATATTAAATGATTTTATCAAATAAATCTCAATACATAAAGACGTTTCTTATTTTATGTACTATTGTGATTTTCATTTTTTGTTGACTTATTTATTGTATGTTAATTTTTACAAGTATATTTATAAGTATTTATACCTATGTTTCATGTATCTTATTTTTATTTTGTATTTTTAATATTAATTATCATATCTAGATATTTATTTATTTATAGTATAATTAAATATATATTTACATATTTTTAGCTTATTTTCTGATTTTATTTATGTACGTAAATAGTTGTATATATATACTTTATAGGTATAATATACATATGTATTTTTATATGTTATTTATTTTAATATAATTTCAATGGTTTTATTTTGCATTTATATTTTTAGTATGTTTAAAAAAAGGTAAAAATTTAAAAAAATAATTATAAGAATAAAATATCCATGTATTTAGTACAATGGGACCCCGGAAAGTTGGCTTTTGTATCTTGACTGTATTTTTAATGAAATCATCATCATCATTAAATAGGTAATTTGATTTTAAATACAATGCAGGCGAGTTTAGTAAATTTTGAATTCATATGGAGAAAATATTGATCCCTGAATTTCGATTTACGACCTTTTCATCTGTGTGTCCCAGTTGCGCAATGCATTATTTTTATATTTTTATACACATTATTATGTACAAGTTATGTGTTGAAAATATCTTTATTTGAGGTGTGTATGAGTGTATTTAAATTATTATAATTTTATCTATATGCAGTGTATTAAGCACCTACAGTTTCTAGATGTCTGTGTCATTTTTTCTATATTATATTATCCTTATCTCCCCCGACCTTATTTCCTACCTTATTTCTTGTTGATCAAGTCAATATTGACTTAGTCTCGAAGTTAAGGCTCATTTAATATCTATGATACTTTATTTATTTCTCTTTTTTCTTTATTCTTTTATTTATATAGTTATACCATATTTATAGACAAATAATGAATGCTAATTAGTCCAATTTTATCTGATTTTACATTGTTTTGATAGGGATTTAAACACAAAATGAAAAATAAAGGTAGAAGAATGGATATTCATAAGTTCCTTCTCTCTTTACATTTTAAAAATGAGATGCGTATAACTGAAAAAATCGCGGCGTAGTTTATGTCTTTTTTTACGGAAATAATATATTATTTGAGTGATATATTAAAAGAATACATTTATAGATTGAAAATAGACAAAGGCACATTCACATTGTTTATATCTTCGTTCTTTACTCTAACTATTTATTCCACAATTTTAGTCACACAAAATACTATGTTATAATACGAGTCAAAGAAAGCAGTTGTGCGGTCACTAACAAATTTAACAAAAAAAGTAGGTGACCATATATCAATAAAAATGTTATAAAATACATATATGGATGTCGGGGAAAAAAAATGAAAACACATTCTTATGTGGATTGCTTTTTCCTGCTTCCACACATTTCCATACATTTCCATACTGATTCAAGAAGTGGAAACTGATATAAGAAATAATTTTTCATAATACAAAACTGTATCACCCCAAATATAGTATCATTTCTAGTAATTGCAAAGTGTAGCAATAGCTTATAATTAGTGGGGCTACTACTTGTCAACCAGTACTTAAGCGGGCCCAAATCTAGTAGGTTGTCTGGGTCAGTAATCTTCGATAATGAATCGGATCACGAACCCAAGACATTATAAAAATAGTATATATGCTACGAATCGTGTAAACAAACACACATAAATGATCAAGAAAGTATGCGCACAAACACATTACAAGGTTCACCCGTAAAAGGGCTACGTCCTTTGCTGGCGGCTGTCGATTTTCATTATTTCTGGAGAAAGAAGAAAATGCATAGGATATAGAGAATCATAATACCCTATAGTTTATATATTACACTCAATACAAACAGACCTAGAATGCAGACGGATCCAAATACCCATATAGAAAAACTTCGGGGCGGGGGAGGGTGGAGAGCACCTGACTGCCTTGCCCAGGCTAGCTGACAGTGCAACAAGATCCCCGATCAAATAATTCTTCAACTGTGTTCAGCCTAACAAATGATTAGAATTAAAATCATATCAAAGGTCTCACACGCCAGTTGATGAAATGCTCTCGAAATTACTTTGGAGTAACTCGTGATACATAAAGGTTCTTGAAAAATGGTAAATCCATAGCAATGATCCACAGCTAATATCGGTAATAATATCAATTTTTGCTTAAATTGGATTACTATCATATTATATAAGAATCCGATTTCATGGTTTTATGTGGAACTGGAAAATCTAATACATTAATAACAGGACGATAGTACATAGGGACCAAGGACTAAATAATCTAATTTCGTTCCGTAAAAATTAGATCGGGTAAACCTAACCATTCTCTTGGTATTACACGTTTTTCAGATTCAAGAGAAGGCTTCCTTGTTGTTTTCATGCTATTCCTATAGTACATAGGGACCAAGGACTAAATAATCTAATTTCGTTCCGTAAAAATTAGATCGGGTAAACCTAACCATTCTCTTGGTATTACACGTTTTTCAGATTCAAGAGAAGGCTTCCTTGTTGTTTTCATGCTATTCCTATTCGATCCCATCTATGGGAACCGATAATCACTTATTTCTACTCATTTAATCTGAATATCATCTTGAAAATTAGGATGTTGCATATTATAAAATATCAGATACTTTGGCATCTTAAATCCACCACTCTTCAATCAACATGTGTCTGCTGACTTCTGGGGCAACTTCATTCGTACAGACCGAGGCATCAATTATTCTGTTCACTAGATGCCACTTTTGAGAAATTATGGTATATAGTTTGGTATGTAGCATTTAGTTATGCTTCAAAATGAGATATCAGATCAAATTGATATAAATAAGGTTCCATTTATGATTCTGTGCAAGAGATAGGTATGTCCCATTAAAGGCTTTTGAATGCAACTTGCAACATCCTCACCGACATTTAAACTAATTGCAATAACACAAATGTTAAAATTCTACTTTAAAGGAACATTACTATTTTAAAAAACAAAAGGTAAATCCATACATTAAACTTATATAAATAGCCGACCAACCATACATTTGCAAAGCAAAAGCGATAAGGAAATAAAATAAAAACAAGATAGAAAGAAAATAAAATTTGAATATAATTGATAACGCGGACCTGCCTGCGGTTAAGAAAGGTGTCGGTGTAAAAAACCGCAAAGAAAGATCCTCGTGTATCAAACAAAGAAATCGATAAAATAGGAGAGAGAGAGAGAAAGTGAATTGAATAAAGTGGCTTCTCTCCTATTTTACCTTACACTATTTATTTTACCAGGTAAGTGTACCTGAGTCGAACTCAAGGAGGCATAATAGAAATATTTCGATTTTTGAGGGGAAAGGGAATTTTTGTGATTTTTTACTTCTTCTCGAAGGAAATGAGAAAGTGAGAAATCTTTTTTATCGATTTTGTATTTTGAAATTTTTATTTGATTTTATATTTTTTAAATTTTTATTTATTTTCCAAAGTGATATTTTTCAAACGATTTACCTACAATATAGTATGTAAAAAATATGTAGAATATCCGTGATACTATAGAGTAGGTAGGTCCCTCGAGCAATGGGCTCGAAAAGCACTCGAAACAAACTCGAGATGGAGTTGATTTACAAAGAATAAAATCTCGATGAAATCACGATAAAATTCTTCATTGACTCGAAATAAATCTTGGGTAATTAGGTAGCTACCCCAAGAAAATCATCTCAAAATAGTGTAAAAACATGTCTAAAACTACCCTACAGTCCAGGGGTATAAAAGCAAGAAAAATATAAAGAGTTCTGCAGTTCAGTCCTTGGTTAGGGATCAAAATATAAAGAAAATAAATGTTATCACATTTAGGTCCCTATGTAGGGACCTAAATGTAATATCAGGAAACTTCTGGAGCGCTTCTATAAATCTTGAAGTAGGCTGGGTTTATGTTGCAATTTCTCCACCAGTTCGTAGTCATCGGCCTGGATTAGAAGATGGCGCGTAATCTGGGCCGCTCGTGATGGTGCCACGTGTCAGAAGCCTGTAGCTTCTGGCGCTCTTGTTGTTCTTCAATTCTTGCGTGCAGCTGGCAAGGGTGCTCTCTTCTCTGAATTCTTCCTGATGGTCGACGAAATTATTTGGCCTCCTGCAGTGCCAGAGGGGTGACACCTTCACCCCTCGAGCTTGCCTGCGGGTGAATCGACTCTGAAGGTGGCTGAAGGTGGTTGTAATCTTCCAATGAAGATGGCCGATCTGACTATCCTGGAGTTTAATGAGGATGGTGATGTTTGATCTTATATTAGGATTTTCAAGCTCCAGTTGAAATTGTTGTTGCTCCAGATAATATATGGACCTGCAAACAATAATTTGTGTTCTCGATTCGTGCGAGAATCGACAAAGAAGGTTAGATTTGAAAGTTAAAGAATGTTTCCAGAATTATTGCAAGCAATGAAATGGGAAAGAAGGAATATGATCTTGGGATTGATTCGATTTGGTTTGAACGGTTGAAATTCGATATGCGTTTAATGACGATGATCAATGATCCTAATTACGTATTTAACTTGGATAATCACGGCACATGGTTTGAGAATTAAAATGTGAAAAGTGGATGAATTACCTGGGAAGTGCAGGGTGTAAGACCTCTGCTAGTCGTCGCTCGACGGTCGGTGGACGGAGCTTTATGCGCACGAAGCGGCCTTGCAAGGCCAAACTTGGACCTTGGAACGTCTCCTCGATCTCCCCTCTTCCACGCGAGATGGCTCTTGGGTGCTGTCACCACCGGAGTTGGCCGTAATGAAGCGAGGAAGGAGGAGGGTCGGCATGGTAGTTCTGGAGTTCAAGGTGGGTTGGAGAAGTTAGTTGGCTCGCGCCAACTTTAGGGGCTTTTATAGGTGAAATGGAAGGAGGTTTGGATAGATCTAAGGGTAGGCATGTGTCAGGGTTGCTAGGAGGAGAAGATGGAGGGGTAGGATAGAATGAAGGGATTAGAAATGGCACGGGATAAATCGGTGAAGAACCGGCATTGGAACGGAACTCTGACTGCTGAGTTCTTGAAGAAGAAGAACCATGTGCTGAAACGTGTCAGCACCTGGTTGGCCAGATGTTAAATTCAATATAAATTAAGTAATAAATAGTAAATGATGTTATTTTAAATAGGTATATAAATAAAAAGTCTAGATTAATAAATTATCTAAATTATGGTATAATTACTTTTAATAAATACTAAATATTGTACAAAAAATATTATATTAATAAATAGGTATAAATAATTCTTAATAAATTGGTTTGGATTCTTAATTCAATAAATAATTAATTAAATATTAAGTTTTATATTGTTTTAATTATTAGAATAATAAATAAAGTCTTTGAGAATTTTTGTGGATTTTAATAAATTAGTTTAGATATATTAATAAATACGGTTATAAGTTAAGTAGTTCAATTTCATCTATAAATTAGGGTTTTGGATGTAATTAAAAGAATAAATAAGCTTCAAAAATTCTGAAATAAATCATGGTTAAAGTATAAGATCACGAAAATAATTAAAAATTATAAAATTATTAAATTTTTAATAATGTGTTCTAGAAAAAATAAATAGCCCAGAAACCCAGTTGTCATTAGGTCCCAAAATTGTCTTTTTGCAAACGGACTCTGATTTTAATAAAATCACCTCCATTAATTAGATAATATTATTTTACGAACTTTAAATGTGAGTAGAGTGAAATTGGAGTTTGTATGAGAAAGTTATGATGTTCGGAAGTTGAGAATTTGACAATTTAAAAGTTGGATTTCTTAGCATATATATAAGATAATATTTTTAACTTATTTTTATATTTTCATATACATTTTTAGAAATAATTAAGAAAAGAGTTTGGTGAAAAATATGCAAATATGAATTAATTAAAAATCAATGAAAATTTGATATTGATTTGATAAATAATTAAGAATGTGTAGAGTGTATCTTTAATTATTTTTATGATTTTCTTTCCTTATCTCCCCCTACTTGTTTGTTTGTTGACCAATTCATGCTGATTTGGTTCGGAGATTAGATTGTATAAATATATCTTCAGCTATATTTATATTTTCTAAGTCATATTGTACATATATACATTTTTACAATCTACCTTCTTTTCTTTTCTTTTCTTTTTTATTCTTTTATTTATTTACATGTTTTACATGGATAAAAGTGCATTCTTATTCATGAATAGGGTTTTGATAAAAGATGGAAATTAATGGATATTTACATGTATTTGTTAAGGATTTTATAACAAAATACGACAGAAATGTTAATGAATCATGGATTCATTAACCCTCTATACTTAAACTTCGTTAGTCCCTTAGCAAACACTTATTTGAAAAATAAGGGAAGAATAAAGAATGTTAGAATGAATTTGTTTTCCTAAACCAATTCATGAGAACAGACAAAGGACAGAGCTCGGTCAGGCCCAAAATAGGCATTTTGTCGGAGCCTTAACTAGGGTTAGGATTTTACTCTCAACAGTCCTCAAGTTCCACAAATCCTTATTTAGTTTCTCCTCAACTGCCAGCTCAGATCCACTTATCCATATCCCTAACTCTATCAGCCTTGAATTCAATTTGTACTGTGTGTGAATTATTTTAGCTCTTCCTGCTTAAAGAAGAGAAGAAACCACCCATCCTAGCTACACACTTCCATTGATTCCTCATCCAGCTACTCTTTCCTTGGTGAGGGAGGTATTCCCTTATGAGGTCAGTTCGTGCCATGTCCACAATCGAATATAGAGAGAAAGTATAAGAATGAGAAAAGAACTGAAGTGCAACCAGTGTAGACGCATCTCCTTGTGAAGCCCAGCCAATGTAACTAAGTCTCCACTAAGATGTGAAGGCGTTTTGGTGGAAGCTTGGACCATTGTGGTCGTATTTGTATTTGGTGGCTTCTTTTTTTATTTGGCTTTGTAATTTGCTTGCACTGCAATCATCTTTTTGTGCCTCGACGAATATAGCATCTTTTATTCCGTCCCTTTTTTGAGGTCTGAGAAAAATTGTGTCAGCAGATCCTTCCCTCATCTGAAGCGGCTATCGCAACCCCAATCTCTCCATCTTTAGACGTCAATGCTGCAAAGACAAGGATAGAAACATACTACCAAGATAGATTGCCCTTTGCATCCCCATGCAAGTCGAGCTAGGTGGAAAGTGCATGAGTCCTAAATTAATTCATAGATGAAGAGTTATACGAATGACACCAAGTGTTCTACTTAGGCAAATATGAGTCGATTTCTCAAATATGGTCTTATGGAACCCAAAGATTTAAGTCAAAGACCTGAAGAGTCTAAATTCCAGTTCCTAACTAGGCTCCTTACAATGAAAGTTAAAAGGCCATAATCAAGCTCCATCCTTTAGACTATTCCCAATCTTTAGTTCTAGGAATCAAACTTATTCTGAAAAATGTGAATGCAAATGCAACAATGTTTTTGTGAAGTACATTTTCTGAATTTTACTCATTTTTATGGATTTTAAATTTTTTGTAATTTTATTTATTTTAGGACTTTTTATTTTTTTATAATTTTCTGATTTTTATAAACAAGTATATGTACAAGAATTTTACAAAATAAATTACCCATATTTTATTTAGATCAACTTACTAATGTATTTACAAATTTTATATACAAAGAATTTTACAAAGATTAAATGATTTTTACACATATTTTATTAGATAGAGTTTTAAATAAGTATTATACATATTAAATACATATTTTAAATACATATTTTAAATTAAGAATTTTACCTAAAGATTTTAGACATTTTTTACTTATTTACAAGAATTTTATAAATAAATACATAAATAGATAGATTTTAAATTAACCCTCACCCACTTTTTATGGATTTTATAGATATAGAAAAAACATAAAAGTACGAGTTATGGACAAAAGTATATATACAATATATACACACCCCCTATACTTAGATTGTGTTATATCCTCTTAGCATCAAAAGAGAGAATGGAGGATATAACTCATGCTAAGTAAAAGTGGGTGAAAAAGAATAAATAATCTGAAGTCAATCACCCCCCTATACTTACGATCTAGTCATCGTAAGTATAATGGAAGAGAGAAAATGAGGTGACTTAGGGAAAAATATACACAACAAAGTAACAAGATAAATAGAGAAGATGAGATCAACGAATCACTCAGTCCCCCCTATACTTAGGATAAGGTATCCTAAGTATAGAAAATAACGTGGCCAAAAATTGGCTACCAGTGATTCGTCGGAAGGAAAGGATATGCAAGAGAAAAATAAAAAGATCAAATTCGAAAATGCTAATCAACGACAATCGGTCCCCCCATACTTAGGATCCGGTATCCTAAGCATAAAAGATGAGGAAAAAAATGGGGACGATTGTGACCTACGAAGAATGAACATGTGTAGTGTACTCCAAAAATTGAATGGCTCAAAAGTCTCTGCACAGGAAAAAATGAAGTGGAAGAGTGATCATGAGTCTTGTACAAAGTAGATCATCTCAACATAGGCCAGATGATCAGTAGTCTCCATGAAGTGCTTCAGCATCTGCCCATTCACCACGAACGGCTATGTACTAGATGACACATCTGATATAGCTATACTTCCATTATCGTGCAACGTTCTGACTATGTAAGGTCCTTCCCACTTGCTCTTCAATTTGCCAGGAAAAATTCTCAAGCGTGCATTGAACAACCATACTTTCTGCCCAGGAACAAAGATCTTAGGTCGAATATGTCTATCATGCCATCTCTTCACTTTGTCCTTATAAATGAGGTTGTTCTCATATGCCTGATTTCGAATCTCTACTAGCTCATTCAGATCCATCTTCCTCTTGGCTCTTACTTTCTGCATATCTAGTGAAATCTCTCTAATAACCCATTCAGATTTGTGCATGATCTCTACAGGCAAATGGCATGGCTTCCCATAAACCAGTCTGAAGGGTGAAGTATCTAAGGGAGTCTTATATGTCGTACGATATGCCCAAAGAACCTAGTCTACAAGCTATGACAAGTTCTTCCTATCCGGTCATACTAATTTCTGAAGAATGGATTTCACCTCTCTATTTGAAACTTCAGCCATGTCGTTCGTCTGTGGTGGTAAGGAGAAGCTACTCGATGATCAATGCCATAGTTCTTCACTAGTTTTTTTACCTCCTTATTAATGAAATGGCTACCCCCATCTGAAATAAGAATATGTCGAATATCGAACCGTGAAATAATATATTCCCTCAGGAACCTGCACACTCTCCTACTGTCAGCAGCTCGTACGGGTATAGCCTCCACCCATTTAATAACATAATCTACAGCGAGAAGAATGTACTCAAAGCCACTGGTGGAAGGGAACGGCCCCATAAAATCTATACCCCATGCGTCAAAGATCTCACAAATAATAACATGTCGCATAGGCATCACATCTCTAGCACTGACTGTCCCTATTGCTCACTAACAATCCGGGCAACTCTTCATGAATGTACAAGCATCTCTAGTAAGAGTCAGCCACCAAAATCCACTCTGAAGTACCTTCTGCATTGTCCTCTTCCCTTAATGATGTCCCCTGCCTCTAAGGAATGGCACAGAGTGAGGACACTATCGTATTCCTCCTGAGGACTACATCGCCTGTAAACATAATCCGGTCCCTTATGAAAAACAATCGGATCCTCCCAATGGTAGTATCGTGCCTCAGAAACTAGTCTGTCGACTCAGTCCTTCGGCCAACCCTGTGGACTTTTCTGTATAACCATAAAGTTCGATAACTGCAAAGATACTCTCATCTAGAAATCTCTCTGCAATCTCTGGCATGTACTCATCTGAAGGCTGCTCTATCTGTAATAGGGAGAGGTGATCAGCTACCACATTCCTTACCCCAGGTCTCTAATATCTAAATCAAACTCCTGAAGTAAGAGAATCAATCTAAGGAGGCGTGCCTTGGCATCCTTCTTCTCCATAAAAAATATGATAGCAGAATGATCTGTGTAAACTGTAACCTTAGAGCCAAGAAGATAATATCTGAATTTATCCAATGCAAATACCACTACCAACATCTCCTTTTCTATCACTGTGTAATTGCGTTGAGCATCATCTAAAGTTTGTCTAGCATAGTGGATAGCAACATGAAGTCAATTCCTCCTCTGTCGTAATACAGCCCCGACCGTAAAATCTGAAGCATCCATCATGATCTCAAAGGGATTAGACCAATCAAGTGGTTTTAGGACAGGAGCACTGATAATCATCTCTTTCAATGTGAGGAAGGCATGAAGACATTTGTCATCTAACGAAAACTCAATGTCTTTGCCTAATAATTCAGTTAACGGTTGAGCAATCTTGAAAAAATCCTGAATGAATCATCTGTAAAAGCCAACATGCCCCAGAAAAGACCGTAACTGCTTGATGTTGGATGGTGGCTCGAGACGCTTGATGGCATCGACCTTGGTAGGGTAAACCTCCATGCCTCGCTTGGAGATGACATGCCCCAACACGATCTCGTGTGTAACCATAAAATGGCTCTTTTCCCATGACAAAACGAGATCTACCTCATAACATTTCTGAAGAATCTGGTCTAGGTGCTCTAAACAATCGTCAAAAGACTCATCATAGACCGAAAAATCGTCCATAAAGACCTCTAAAAAATCACCAACCATGTCTACAAAAATAACAAGCATACACCTCTGGAAAGTAGAAGGGGCATTGCACAATCTAAATGGCATCTGTCTAAAAGCATATGTGCCAAAAGGGCATGTGAAGGTGGTCTTCTCTTGGTCTTCAGGAGCAATAGTGACCTGGTTGTATTTGCAGTAACCGTTAAGGAAACAGAAGTACTCCTTCCCTACTAACCTCTCTATGACCTGATCTATAAAAGGCAAAGGGAAGTGATACTTCTTCGTCGCGGCGTTCAACTTCCTGTAATCAATGCATACACGCCACGACGTGGTTACTCCCTTTGAAATCTCCTCTCCACTCTCATTCGTAACAATCTGAATTCCCGACTTCTTTGGGACAACATGCAATGGTATAACACATTCAGAGTTGGAGATGTGATAAATAAACCATGTCTCGCACCATTTCGTAATCTCTTTCTTGACAACATCTCGTAAAACCGGATTCAGTATGCGCTGAAACTCTCTAGAAGGTTATATGTCATGATCGAGATAGATATGATGAGAACACAAACCAGGATTTATCCCACGGAGATCGGATACAGTCCACCCAATAGCGTTGCGGTTTCTTTCAAGAATCTCCATCAGACGAGATTCTTGCTCTTCAGTCAAATATGCGCTAATAATGACCAAAAACTGTCGATGTGGACCCACAAGGAAAGCGTATTTCATATTTGGTGGTAATGTCTTCAGCTTTGGTAAGGTAGAATCAGGATATGTTGTAACCTCATCTGTATGTGTAATGAGATCTGTGTCTGTGGTAGATGTGTCTGCAATATGATTATCCACTCTCCAGAGTCGGAATACAAAAGATGTCTAAAACATCATCTGAATCGCTACTCAATCTCTAGATAATCTGAAGTGGAGGAATTGTGTAAACTCTCAGAATCTGAAATATCTGCAATAAAATCCTCAAGTATCTGCTCCATCTGCTCATCATCATCAATACAGAAATATAAAGTGACATCAGAAGAACTGCCAACTGTAGTCTCGGACCCATTCTCTGCTTGGAAATCATGGGTCTCCACCCGATACCTCTCAAGGTCGTCAAGGCAAACCTCATCCATGTAATCACAAGTGGCTAAAGAACTCAAGATATCTGAACTGGCTGTAGATGTGGCACTAGATGTGTGTGATTCTCTCGCCATCTCTATATGTACCTTCTCGCCCTCTGTGCGAAAAGATACCTTCCCTGTATCATAATCGAAGAGAGCCTTCACGGTCTCTAAGAAAGGCCTCCCAAGAATGATCGGGGTAAGGTGCAACTGTATAGGGCAATCCATGTCCAGGACAGTAAACTCCACTGGGAACTACAGGCACTGCACGGTCACGATAACATTCCTCAATATGCCCCTAGGTCTCTTTACAGATCTATCAGCAAACTGAAGGATCGTGCGGGATTTGTAAAGAGGACCTAACTCGAGCTTGTCGAGTAAACAAGATGGTATCAAATTGATCGAGGAACTGCTATCTAATAGAGTGTGATCGAATGCTGCATGTGCAATCTCACATCTGACGTAATGTGCTCCTGAATCCTTCTTCTTCTTAGGCAATTTGTTTTGTATAGCACAGGATGTGGCCTTAGTCAAAACACGCTTCTCTGTATGTGATCTCTATTTCCTACGCATGATACATCTATTCTTCAACCGATTCTTGAGTGTAGGAAAGTGATCCAAGGCGTAGTGAAGTGGGATCTTCAAAAATATGTGATCTTTCAATAATCGCTCGGTCTCTAGAGTAACAATATTCTTTTTGGTGTTTTTCTTTCCTTTTCCAAACAAGGCATCGGGGAAAGGAACAATCTCAAGAATGACAAAATCAACATTTTTATTAACATCAGTAGTGGAATCAGCATGTACATCGAGAGTTTCAGAATTATGTACAAAACTCTCTAAAATAGGGGAAGAAAAATCTGCATCGGGAGTATGTACATGGTCTGGCGTGATATCATCGTCTGACTCGCCTATGTCCATGTCAACTGTCTCTGCATCGCTCCCCTCTCTCTGATCATCAAACTGGTCATCATGGTGGTCCTCCTCCTCAGCATCAGAATGTGTGTGATCAATATCGTCATGGATTGGCTCTCGCTACTCCTCGTGTGCCCTCTCCTCTACTCTATCAGGTGCTCGTGGTGATCTACCGCTCCTGAGATGAATGAAGTTAGATAAAAAAATCAGGAAAAGAGATCGTACTTATAGTGGTGGTGTCTACGTGATCTGAATGCCTCCTCTTATTGTTCGGATTCATATGAGGCTGGGTGGGAGAGTGGTCTTGGGTACGGCTAACTCATCCAGACGATGGTTAACCCACTCCATCTCTGTCCTATGTACGGTCTGGAGTGTGCTCAACATATCCATGATCTGGTTCAGTGCCAGGGCCTGTGAAGACATCTCAGACTCTGTGTGGTGACCCTGGTTGTCTACTCTCTCCTGCCTAGAAGTGTGTTGCTGTGGTGTGTAAGGCTGAGGAGATCTTTGAGGTGTAAAAGAAAATTGTTGCTTCTGTTGGTAATGATGTGTCTGTGAATGTGTAGCAGGATACTGTAATGAATGTGGTCTCTGATATTCATGTTGGTGAGACTGTTGATGCATGTAAGGTTGACGGTGCTGGAAATGTGGACGTCCATGCTGTGGATGACTATATTGCTACTGCGGCTGGTGTACGCTCTGAGGAGTAAAGTGCGGTGAATACTGAATAGGAGCGTACCATATCCCATTGTTCTCAAAAGTAGCATAAGAATCAACACCACCATCTCCAGGGCTAGTATCTGATTCGGGTTGGCATTGGACGGATCCGCATGCCAATCAAGCTGTGGAGTCTCAGTAGGCCGAACTGGCTCGCTCTAAACAAACTGTATCTGACAGGTGGGAGCAGCGGGTAAAGACCTCCTAACAGGCTGGGGAGTAGAAGAAGGACGAGTCTGCTGGTAGTGAAGTTGCAACTCCCTCACCTTCTTCGTTAAATCACTCAACTGCTGAGGAACTGATGAGAGCTTCTCTAACTCTCACAGTGACTGTAAATCCTGAACTTGCTTCTGAATCACATCGACTAATGTAAGCTTCTCACTAATAAATTACATGTCAGTTCATGACTTAGAATCTGAAACATGTGCCACCTTCTGATGTTCTTGATGATCCTTAAGCTCATCACGGAAGTGTGAGGATATCATCATATACGATCGAGAGCGACTAGTCCAACCAGTTGCTTGGAACAGCGGAATTTATAATTTCTAACCGATGAAACCACATGATCCAAGTACACTTATTAGATCGTTTCATCTAAACAATATATTTGATACATGAATACCTCTTTTAGCATGGTTGTAATTGAGTCTATAAGAGAAGAGACCTCTTATCTCATGTCTGATCCGTCGGAGGAGACGCTTGCGAGCACGGAGATGAGCTGTGTGCTTCTCACAATACGAGTAGTTGATTCAAGAAAAGGATCTCCTGATCTCGTCTCATGAGATCAAAATCTTCTTCATGAGCGAGGTACACAAAAGAAGATAGAGATCCAAGATTTGTTGAAGCGATAACACAACGGCTATGCGACAACATCAGCGACCTTCTCTCTAGAGTTAGAGTAGATGGCCACTCAGGAGATAGAGAGAGGTGGCGTGACAATGAGAGAGAGATCTATTGATGTTGTAGTAAGTTGAAGAGCAAGGGTTGCCTCTTCTTATATAGTATTTTGGGACTCCAAGGATCTCAGTCCATGGACAACACAAAATCAATGGATGAGATTGATTTTTATTTCTTTGAATGGCCATGATTTTGTTGTAAAAACACAACAACAATTAATTTAATTTAAATTAAATATATATTGATAAATCAATATAAATTAATTCCAAATTAAATCAATTAATCTTGGAGATAATAAGGAAGGAGATTGCCCTCGTCCCTAAAAAGGGGGATGGTTCGTCCACCTCCTTGAATTGGAAGGAGGCAATCTGCTTCTAATTTGTGAGATTATATTATCTCATGAAATCTCCAAAATTTATAACATTTGTTGTAAATTATCTCACAAAAATAATTCATAATTATCTTGTGAATATTGCAATCATGCCATTGAAAATATGTTAATCACATTCACAACCGAAAATAAAATGTAAATTATATTTTCAATTAATTATCCAATGTGAATCTAATTTGCATCCATAATTAATAACAAATATAAATCACAATAGGATCTCTCTAATGCATTATAAATCACATTTATAATATATATGAATAATTTGTATAATGTTTTCCACATTATTCTTATCCATAATAATTAAATCACATTTAATTATATGGGACCATCATTCTCATGCATCAAAATAATATGAATCAAATTCACATTATTCATGATAATTAAATCACATTTAATTATCTATTTCTCAATGCTAATATATAATTCAATAATGGAATTATTCTTGAACTCTTTCAAGAATAATGTGCTTTCTTTGTAGATACTTGGAGATAAGGACAGGTTGATTGTACATTCCACGTATAGTGTCTTGGATATTGTGATCACATCTCAAATATAGATCTCATGGAACTCTCATAGATGCTTCATTAAATCAACGCTGTAAATCTAATCTTCTCATTGCATTTAAGTCTCATTCAGATCAATGTCCAACATTTGAACCAAGATCAGATTACTTCTCTACTAAGAGGAGTCATGAAAATCCAGACATGTCACTAATTCAGAATGGAAGGGTCATAGTTATACAATCGTTTATGTTCACATAACCCTCGGGTACTCCTAATACCCGTAAATCCTGCATACTGGAAGACCTATGGTAAACCCAAATATATAGATCAATTTTACACTATCATCTATAGGGTTTCATCATTGAGTTTCTCATTCTTGGTTATTGGAAGTTGGTATCAATCATATCCTTTTCCAAGAGCATATATTATACCTACAAATTCTTGTCATGCTTCCAAAGCATGACAACCATGCATGGAATTAGATCGGTCCCAATACCTCATGACGGAGCTCATGTCTTTCGGTTCACAAGTGAAAATGTAATGATCCCTTTGAGAGATCGTATTACTCATATGCCCTCATATGCACACCATCCCACTGGTGTATAGACCATGGTTAGGTCATCAACCTATTGGTCTGACAAATGTACATACTTAGACTTATAGTAACACATCTGTCTCCGATCAGTGGATGTGTGCCTATATCGTGATAGTATACAACATAGGACTTTGGTTATCTTGATCTTGTTAAGTCAACTCTTTGACCTAACTAATCTGACACCTCCAAATTTCTATTCCCATCAGAGGACCTGCATCAAGAGGTCGGTCAGATATCATCCTAACGAGAAAGGATTGCATCTCTTACTCAGGATGGAGATCATCTCTTAACAATCATTTGAGTGCACTTGATGAGTCCTTAATCTAACTCCTTAGATAGTCAACCAAGCACCAGACTCTATCATTTTACTATTGAATCAACAGTGGTATGATCATTAAGATGGCCATGGTACATAACCCTAATTGTATAGAGGGACCTTATAGTGCATTCAATCATTTAATCTCAGATAAGGAGTGAAATAACCAATAACTTTTATTAATAAATCAAATATTACAATAACATCTATTGTAGGAATGGTTCACCTCGAGCTCACATGGACAACATCAATATCATTTATTGCATAATGGCTTGTCGTTGGCTTGCATGTCCCACATTATCATCAAAACAATTCAATCTATTTACTTAATCCCTATTTTGGGATATTTTTAACTTTCAAAATATATAAAAATTAGCAAAGAAATCCCCAAATATCACAAAAACAGTAAAAAATTATATAAAACCCAAAAATATTTTATTATGTAATTTTATATTTATCTATAATAGTATTTATAAATATGTTATGTTATATTGTGTATATAGTCATATATTTTCTTATATTAACTATTGAAAAGAAAAAGGAAATTCTGAAAAAACATTTAAAAACTTAAAAAATTAAATATATATATATATATAATTAAAAATCCACATAAAAAATATATAAGCAAGAAGAACACAAATTTTGGACTTCATTTTCCCGATCAATCTAGTTTTCTCCCTGTGTTCGACACTCTACACATATTTACACCTACACACGTATTTGTAGAGTTATAATAAATTTGAACTCCACATCTTATTTTTCATTGCTTGATTTATATTGTGGGTTAATTATTGAATTTAACAGATTTCTTGAGCGATCAACTAAGCGATTGCAGTCTCGCCTAGTGAGACTGTACAACCCTATAGACTTTCATTATTTCAGTGAGGGAACGAGACAAGAAAATCATAGATCTGAAAGAGATTGAGTTAATCAGATGATGGGAGAAGAGGTAGAGAAGCGGGGCTAATCAGATGAGGTGATGGGAAATCAGGAGCTGAAAATCAGATGTAACTGACCTCCGATCGAGGTGATCAGAGGTAGGATCTGGATCTACTCATATGGGAAGAAATTCAATGAAATTTACCAGAGTGAACTATGAAATATAATTGGACTTAAACCTATGATGACCAGGGATGAAAATATAAGGATGATGGCCTCAGATCCATATGAGGAAGGCTGGAGAGGTTGATTACGATGTAGGAGTTTCAATCTGCGATTGATCTCATTGATCAGACACGATCAAGCTCCTCATATTGATGTTGCAGCTTCCTCTCATGAAGCCTCAACTCCGGAGCAATTTCTAGTGGAATTCATGGGACGAAGACGGATCAAAAGAGAAATGAGAGAAACCAGGAGCATTAAATAGGCGACGGAATGAAGGGATTTGGATTTTGTAGAAAACGTGAATCGAGTCGATTCGACGAAGTCCTGATCGGGCATGGATCAGGGATCTACTTATGCCAATCGGGTAGAAAGAATAGGTTAAATGGTTAAAGGATGGATCTGGAAAAGTGTGAGAATAAGATGGGTCGAGCATTAGATTAGGGTGAAACGGGGAGGTTGAGGAGTTGATCAAGTGGTCAACAACTCCAAGAATGCCAATTAGAAGTGCCCAAGAACAATGCCAAAATAGGGAAAATGATGAAATAATAAACTATATATAATTAAATATAAATACAATATAAAATGATTTTTAAATTAAAAATTTATCAACATAAACAATATTTAGAATTTAATAAACTATTTTTTTGTGTTTTAAATAAATTAAATACATTAATTTAAATAGTTAAATAATTAGAATATTTGTATTTACAAGTATAAATTACATATATACAAGATACATTTATTCTTAATTATTAATTTATTCACAAATACACATTACTTTATATTTTATTTATTGACATAATACTATTATTATTTTAAATATATTTTTATTTATTTTTATGAACTAATATAATAAGTTACATAATAGAGCTATGTACAATATAAGTACATTATACCTATAGTATAAATACTCTGATTTTATTTTTTATTATTTAAATTTTATTATTTTTTATCTATAGTTTATATAAATAGAATAAAATAAATAAAATAATAAAATACAAAAAGTGTAAAAATACAAAGAAATAAATAAATTCATAGAAATAACAGGTATATTATAAACACTATTTACAACAACACTCCAAAAAGCTGACTTTCACATCTTAACTCTGATTTTTATAGAACTACTTTTAGTTTAAAGCTTATTTAATTTTGAACACAATGAAATGGAGTTTGGTTTGTTTTGAAGTAGATATTGATATGTCAATTTTGATTTTATGGTTGTCCTTTTTATTCTATACACCTTTTATTTTTGCAATTATTTTATTACTTAAAGCGCATTTTTATATACAAGTTCAAAGAAGAAAACATTTTTCTATGAGATTGAATTGATGATAAATAAAATAGGCAAAGATATTTTACATAATGAGTCGTGATGAATATGTACAATATAAGTTGCTTTTCTGAAATTTTTACAAGTTAATGACCCTCTCTCCCCCTACTTTTTTCCTTATCGACTAAGTCAAGTCTTGCCCTACTCTCAGGGTCAGGATCAATTTGTATGTATTGCATATCTACAACCTGATAGCTGGGATCTTGTGAGGGTCTAATGTAGTTTACACGAGGCGAGAACTACAACGTTGCTGAAGCAACTGCTCATGATATCCCAAAAAATCAACAATTAACCCACAAATAAATCAAGCAATCAAATAAAAGCTTGGAGTTAAAATTTATTATAACTCTACCACAAGGATGTGAATAGGTACAAGTATTATGTAGAGGTCGAACAAAGGGAGCAAAACTAGTAGGTCAGGCAATTAAGTGAAAAAAATGATTGTGTTATTCTCCTTGTCTATTTTTTTATGTGGGAATCTAATTTTATATTTTTTGTATTTTTGTTTATATATTTTTTCAGTTTTCAAATTTCTAATTTTTATTTTCCTTGTATACTTTTAGATTTTTATATTTCTTTTTCTTTTAAGTAGGTAATATAGGATAAATAAGACTATATATATAATATGGACTGAAATAATTATAAACATCACTAAAAATAATCAAAATACAGAAAATAATCAAAATACAGAAAATAAAATATTTTTGGGTTTTAAATATATGTTATACATTTTTGTCATTTTTAATGAAATTTTGCTATTTTTATGGATTTTTAAAGTTAAAAATATCCCAAATCAGAGATTTAATTAGGCTGAATAGAAATGAAGAGGAAAATAGCAAATGGTGTCCAAGATTCTTCAAATCAAATTTAATAGATAGATAATAATATAAATAAAAATTAAACACAGAAAAATAAATTTTTAGGATTTTGGGAATTTTAAATCTTTTTATACTGGATTTTGGATCTTTTTAATTTTATGTGTTTTCTTTTCTATTTTTAGGTTTTTTAGTTTCAAGATGTTGTAAAATAAATAACAAACTACAATAATTATTTTTTTGAAATTTTTCAAAAAGAATTTATATTTTTTTGGTATTTAAAAAGCTAAAAAGGGAATATTTGTGCTCTATTTAATTTTTAATAAATATTAAAAGTACAAATTTGCAAAAATAAAATTATGGGGTAATTGTAAGAGGAATTTGGAACATAACCCTATTTTTTGATAATGTTTGGAGCACGAAAACTATATTTGATAAAGAGATCAAACACAAAATTTAATGTCCAAGCAGGGGTGTAAATGCAATTTAAAATAAACTTGGGTCTCACGTCCAAATATACAAAACTTTTAAACTTTCTAAGAATGTATAAGGACTTAATACAGAATACAAGACCCGTAAGGGCTTGCTTACAAAATAGCCAAGCCCACGTACACAGGCATGTAAGCCTCTCTAGCATGGGTCAATGTGTAAATCCAACAAAGAACATTGTCTTACATGCAAAATATACAAAAGTATAATAACTATTGGATATGCGAGCCCACGGCGAGCCATTATGAAATAAATGTTATTGCACGTATCATTCCCTGATCTGAAATTAAGAATAAATAATTTGCATAATAGGTCCCTCTGTACAGTTAGGGTTATGTACCATGGCCATCTTAATGATCATACAGCTGTTGATTCATTAAATAAATCATAGAGGCTGGTGCTTGGATGAATATCTAATGGGTTAGATAGAGGATCCATCAAGCACCGTCAAATGATTATTAAGAGATGATCTCCAGCCCGAGTAGGAGATGGCAATCCTTTTTCACATAGGCTGATATCTGACCGACCTTTTGATGCAGGTCCTCTGCATGGGAATAGTGATTCGGAGGTGTCAGATTAGTTAAGTCAATGGGTTGACTTAGCGAGATCGAGATAACCTAAGTCCTATGTTGAACACTGTCACAGCATAGGCACACATCCTCTGACTAGAGACAGATGTGTTACTATATGTCTGAGTATGTACATTTGGCAGACCATTAGGTTGATGACCTAATCAAGGTTTATACATCGGCGAGCTGGTGTGCATATAAGGGCACATGAGTAATACGATCTCTCAAAGGGATCATACAGGTTCACTTGTGAACCGGAAGACATGAGCTCACTCATGAGGTATTGGGACCGATCAAATTCCATGCATTGTCGTCGTGCTTTGGAAGCATGACAAGAATTTGAAGGTATGATATATGCTTTGGGAAAGCATATGATCGATACCAAATCCCAATGACCAAGATTGAGAAACTTAGTGATCAAACCCTGAAGAAGACAGTATAAAATAGATCTTCATCTTCAGGTTGATCATTGGTCCTCCAATATGCAGGATGTGCAGGTATTGGGAATACCTGAGGGTGATGTGATCATAAACGATTGTATAACCATGACACTTCCAGTACCGAGGGAGTGATGAAACAGGTCTGGATTTTAGTGACTCCTCTCAATAGAGAAGTAACTTGATCTTAGTCCAAATGTTGGACATTGATCTGAATGTGATTCAGATGCAATGAGAAGATTAAGTATACATACTTGATTTAATCAAGCATCTATGAGAGGTCAGTTAGATATGGATTTTGATATGAGATCTCAACATCCAAGTCACTATACGTGGAACAATACAATCGCCCTTTCCTTATCTCCAAGTATCTGCGGAGAAGGCACATTATTCTTGAAGGAGTTCAAGAATAATTCCTATGATATCCAAGAAAGATAGTTTCGATGATTAAATGAGATTTAATTATCAAGTATAATATGAATAAGATTCATATTGTGAGAATGTGTCCAAGATAATTAAATGAGATTTAATTATCAAGTACAATATGAATAAGTTTCAGGTTGAGAGAATGATTGTCCAATATAATTAAATGGGATTTAATTATCAAGGGTAAGCAGATCATGGATAGTGATATCCAGAATATCTGTGTATATTATAAATGAGATTTATAATATATCAGGGAAAAAGAGGAACATTGTAAATAACATTTGTTAATTATTAATGTGGATTGGATCCACATTAATTAATTAATTGGAAATGTAATTTACAAATAAGTTTGGGATGTGAATATGATTCACATTTTTTTCAATGGCATGATTGAAATATTCACAAATTAATTTGGAATTAATTTGGTGGATATTATTGCAATAATGATTATTGCAAATAATCAAGAAATATTAATATAAATAAAAGGAGACAAAATCACCTATAATCATAGGTGGCGTCACCTATGACTTAGTCATAGGTGACGCCTCCTTGATTTTAGGAGGAGTTGTTGTCTCCTCTTATTTGTTGACTTATTTTCTCTTGATAAATTAATTTATCTTAATTAAATTTTGTTGATAATAATTCAACACATATTTAATTTAATATAAATTAATGTTGTTGGTTTTTAACCAACAACAATCATAGCCGTTGGATGGCTCTTGGATTACAATGACCATTGGATCCATGAGAGCCATGGATTGAGATCCATTGGATCCCAATCTAATATATAAAGAGGGTAGCCTTAGCCCTTGAAAGCTACACCAAGTAGACGCCTACTGTACTTCTCTCTCTCTCCCTCTCATTCTCGTGCTCTCTCTCTCTCCATAGGGTAGACGACCACCATTGTTGAGAAAGGAGAGAAGTTCTCGCCTTCGCCTTCGACGACTCGAGGATCTCCTTCTTCTTCATGGCTACTTGCTGTAGAGGAAGACGACGGATTTCGCTTGACGAAATCAGGGGATCTATTGCTTGGATCTTCATCAAGGATTGCGGGAGGGACGCGACTCATAATCGTGCCCGCAAGTGCGTTCTTCGTGGATCGGACTTGAGACAGGAGGATCTCTTGTTTGGGATCTCGCGATCACAACCACGCTTCAAAGATATTCCTTATACTTTGTGGTTTGATGAAACGATCCAAGAAGTGTTATCGTGATCATGTGGTTTCATCGTTTGATTTAAAACTTTTAAATTCCGCTGCACCTTGCGACTAGTACGACTAGTCGCCCCGATCGTATTCGATACGATCGTCACGCTTCCGTGATGCGCTTGAGGATTCTCAATATCCTTCAAGTGGTATCAGAGCCAGGTTGAAAAAGGTTTTGGATATAATCCATGAACCATAGACGACTTGGGTTTAAAATGGTCGCGAAAATTGTTTGGCGCATTTGAATTTTCGCAACTCTGTCTAATTGATTTTTTCGGCACTGTTTAGATTGTTTAAACACGAAATATTCAGTTGGATTTTGTTCCCCATTAAACAAGGAAACCATAGGACTTGAGTTTACTAAATTTGGATTTAATTTGCTCAAGATATGGCCTTTTGAATATGCATGTATTCACAGTTGCGGGAACTGCAGAACAGAACGAGATTAATTTGTTAATTACGGTTTTGTTACGCCTCGAAATACGTGAAATAT
This sequence comes from Ottelia alismoides, assembly GCA_037367405.1. Taxonomy (NCBI): domain Eukaryota; kingdom Viridiplantae; phylum Streptophyta; class Magnoliopsida; order Alismatales; family Hydrocharitaceae; genus Ottelia; species Ottelia alismoides. The sequence continues at coordinate 776,865 of JAZKJV010004000.1, forward strand.
CACATAGGTTCTGTTATAAATCAAGTTGGCAATCTTAGGGCACTAATTTTGCGAATTTTGGATTTAAATTGATCAAGATAAGTTAATTTTAGTGATAAGGGGTCACTGCTGGAAATTGACGTTTTTTTATCATGAACCTTGTGATAGTCATTCAAATAAATGTTGATGAAAATTAATTATTAATTTTATGAAATTGGTTATTGATAAATATTTGTGGAATATTTAAAGATGATAATCAATTCCTTGAATGACATCCCACTAAACCATAATGATAAGATAGTTGATCTTGATCATTGGTTAACTTTGAAATCATCAACAAACATTGTTTTTCATGCAAAACCCTAGGTCATCCTACAATAGTTGTAGGACAACTTTTACATGCAAAACCTCTTTCTTGAATAGGATTGGGGATTTGTTTATCAAATCTCCTTATAATATAATCAAAAATATTTTGATGTATATTATATGTTATAATTTCAGTTGAAAGACCGATGAGCTTCTCAAAGTACATGATGATCTATCTGGCATTATCCTTTCCTGAGGTGGATATGGTGTCTAGTCGGTGATCGCTGGGGTAGCGGGTTGCAACGTATGTGGTCCGTCCCACTCTCGTCGGTACTGGCCATGATAGCGGGTAGGGATTGGATAATGTCGGAGAAATCAAAGTGTATTTCTAGTTATTAAAATTCAAAATAATACGTACTTTGAGATTATACCTACTATTCAAGTAAAATTCAAAGTTTGTTGATTGATAATAGGATTGATGATTGATTTAATGTGATTAAATTAATTATATCCTATGAAACACTCTATTATGAATAGATGTGTATTTCCCTTGGAAGAATTAATTATGTGAATATGATTCACGATAATTAATTACAATTTGAATATGAGGTGGAGGATCACATAAGTGACATCCATGGTCTCCCGTCAAGGCAAAGAATTTCGTCGCCAAAAGTTGTATATAGGAGACGCCTGTCCGAAGTGACAGATCCTATATATAATTATTTGGATCGGGTTCTTTGCTTCTCGAAAGAGTAAGGCCGTATACGTAGTGACCCCAATATCGAGTCCTCATATTATTGGGGCGATATTGGATTGCGTATAGCGAGTTTTAAGCCTGTTGACGGTTGCTTCAATTAGCATCGGGTCAACATCATCTTAGGGATGGTGGGCCCGGGTGTTAAAGACCGAATTGGGAAATGCGAGTTGGACTTGCAAGGCGGAATGTGTTCCCGCTTCTCTTTATGCGAGTCACAGGTTCTCATATTATTGGGATGTGATAAAGATAGAGAGGAGATCCCAGATCTTGCTTGAGATATAGCGGTAAGTATATCTCTTACATTGAAAGACGATTAGGGAATAATCTTTCATAGTAGACATAGCAATACAAATTTGATTTAAAATTCCTAAATCAAAGTAATATATATATATATAATATATATACCCTTATGCAAATTTCTTATTTCAGATAATCCTTCATTAAACCCACTCAATGTTATACTCAATAATAACCAGTAAAATATCATGGATTGGACTCGTGATCCATATTGTACTTGCAATTGGACACATAATGTATGTGGTTGCAATGTGCAAGTTCCCTCAACATAGTGAGGAATGACAATTAAATAAGACAATAAGACATCATCTTAGGGTTTGTATGTCTCTATAGTCTTGATCTTTCATCGAGTGTACTTTGGAAGTGACATGTCGATGATGATCGTAATTGTCAAATAATCCTTATAAAATCTAAGAAGATGTTCTGGCATACATATGTGCTCTAGACATTTAATCATGAATGATATGGTTCTCTGCATTATGCAGAATGGTGGCTTGAAAGAGATGATGTATTCAAAATATTTGAATACCTACATGAACCAATGTTTTAGGAGTCTAGATGGTTGTAGACGTGATGAGTGTCATCATTCTACTGTCTATACTTTAGTCATTCATGAAGCTTCATAATATTCATATTGTATGAATTTAATGAAGCATGTATAAATGTTGAAATGCTCTTACATTGAATTCTTTTGAATTTAACATGAGAGATCCTTAGTATTGAACAATGGTTGTTTATAGATGAAGAGAGCACAGTTGAAGCGTGGGTCGGACCCATGTGAGAAGGAAAGTCAAAGAGTTGATTGTACTTCTGTGACTTCCATATGACATCCAAAGAGTTGGATGAATGCCTATACTGCAATAACTTGATGTGTTGATAGTATGACTATCAAGTCTGTCTAGAATCCTTAGAGAATGACTCAGATAGTGCATCATAATAATCTATATCTACATTTGATTATTGAAATTGACTTGCTTATTTGATAAGATAAAGTCTAATAACTGTATCTCAATCTTCTAACAACACTTGCAATGTGTTGCACATGTTTTAAAAGACTGGAAAATTTTGATATTAAGGTTTAAAGTTATCCACATGGATATTGATGCAATTGTTGCAACAATCTATGTTGGATTGATAGTCTTCTTAATTTCAGTGGGAGAGCCTTAGTCTTAGAGAATGTCTCTATGACCTAGATATTAGAATACACTCATTGTTTGTTTCTAAATGTTGGAAATAAACATGAATTCTGGAATAAACCTATCATAAAGAGTTATGATGGATATATTTCAGATAATAATCTAGCATCTGGTGGACTCTACTAAATTAGAAATTTAATGAATGGTTCATTGAGATTTCTAATACTGGAAATTAAACCTTATAAGATCAATAGGAGGATAAAGATCATTTGACAATGATTTAGCATCAAGTTTTAGACATATGTCTGCTGATGAGATCAATAGACTAGTAAGATATGGAACTTTAGAATGTCTAAAATTTCAAATCTTACATACTTGTGAATATTGTATTCAAAGTAAAATGTCCAATACATCCTTCTTTTGGGAAAGGTGTAAGATGTCAAGGTATTCGAGATCTCATACATATTGATGATTGTGAGTCATCTATATCGTAGTAAACATTATGGATATGTGATATCTATTGATGATTATGTATGATATATGAGATTTCTTCTCTTCACATGAGAAACCTTTGAAATATTCAAAGATTTCGTAATTTTGGTTTAGAACCAAAGTTTAAAGGAAGATTAAATGAATTTGATCTAACCAAGGTAGCAAGTACATATTAGATGAATTCAAAGAATATCTTATGGAGATATGAATATCATTTCTGTCTCAATCCTCCTGACACACCTAAACTGAATGGAGTTGTAGGAAGATACAATTAGATCATGTGTGACATGATTTGATCAATGATGAATTTTAGAATCAAGATGAAAATGAAGTTTAGGAACTCATTTAATCTTGAGAAGATAATGAGGCTCCAGAAATTGGAAACTAAAAGGGACAATTAAAGATGAAACACTAATACCTCTTCAAATGAGTTTGAGGATGTATTCCTTGTGTCAGTTAAGTCTGACAATGATCGGACTTCATGTAATGAAGCTCCTGATGATCATAACATAGAAAGATGGATATTAGCAATAAAGGTCTAAGGTAGACTTCATATACAAGTGTTGTATATGGACCCTCGAGGATCCACCTATAAGGGTTAGACCCATTAAGGTATAAATGGATCTTCAATAGAAAGAGGGAACCTGATGAGAAGGTAGAGACCTTCAAAGCACGATTCGTAGCCATGAACTACACAACGAAGAGAAGACATCAATTGCGATGAGGCTTGCTTTTTAGTGATCATGCTTAAACCCATCAGAATATTGCTAACCCTAGCTACACAATTTGACTATGGCATCTTCAAGATGTGAGTCAAGATTGTATTCCTCTATGAATACCTCTTTGAGGATATTCACATGATGTATCCCCAGGGCTTCATGGTTGAGAAATGTAAGATGTGCTAGCTAAAGAACTCCATCTTTGGACTCAAATAAGCTTCTTGTAGTTGGAACATAAGATTTGATGAAATTATAATTGTTATGATTTCAAATAGAATCTTGATGAACCATGTGAAGCTTAGTGGGAATGCCATTGTGTTCATCATGCTAAATATAGATAATATCCTAATCATTTGGAATGATATAAGGATGATAATAAGTGTTTTATGATCTGGCTATTCCATACCTTGAGATATGATCTCAAAGATGCCTCTTAGATCTTAGCTCTGAAGGTGTTTAGAAGCAAAGAAAAGAGGGTATTGGGACTGTCACATTTGTAGTACACCTTGGACATGTTCCATTTTCTGGAAATTCCAAGAAATGCTTTCTTACCTTTAAGATTTGGTACTGACCTATCTAAAGGGATAGCACCTCAAAGAGTTGAGGAAGTGAATGCTAAAACTGGTTGCCCTTTTGTGCATCAGTTACGAAAAGCGGAAAGTATGCTAGATGTGTACAAAAGCCAGATATCTGCCCTGCAGTGGGAGCAGTAAACTGATACTAATCCTACTATGGATACAGAACACTTAATTGCAGTAGTAACAATATCTTCAAAGATAATAAGGCTTTAGAGATAGTGATCTCTAAGTCTTATCTTCAAGAAATTAAGACTTTTAGATGGAGATCTAAAAGGTCTTAACTACGAATACCTTAGGACATAGAGATCTCCAGGGATAAGGGTATTCTGATAAGGATAATAGAAATTACATGCTGGTTATAATAATATTTCTTTGAGTTGTAGTATCAAGGATACTATGACTGACAAGATTGAGTATTGGTTGCATTAGATGCAACATTCGCATTAGATGCGAGCACTGTTACTGGGGATATTCAAGTGCCGTAAAAGGACATGGCGTAGTCTCGCGGGAACAGAGTGACTGATCAGCTTACCTAGCTATTTTCTAAATATCCTATGATTGTCACATGAGTGTGGGTTTAAATGATTAGCCCATTAATGGCTCTTTGGGCTAGTGGGAGATTGTTGGACATGCGAGCCCACGGCGAGCCATTATGTAATAAATGTTATTGCACGTATCATTCCCTGATCTGAAATGAAGAATAAATAATGTGCATAATAGGTCCCTCCGTACAATTAGGGTTATGTACCATGGCCATCTTAATGATCATACAGCTGTTGATTCATTAAATGAATCATAGAGGCTAGTGCTTTGATGAATATCTAATTGGTTAGATAGAGAACTCATCAAGCACCGTCAAATGATTATTAAGAGATGATCTCCAGCCTGAGTAGGAGATGGCAATCCTTTCTCACATAGGCTGATATCTGACCGACCTTTTGATGCAGGTCCTCTGCATGGGAATAGTGATTCGGAGGTGTCAGATTAGTTAAGTCAATGGGTTGACTTAGCGAGATCGAGATAACCTAAGTCCTATGTTAAACACTGTCACAGCATAGGCACACATCCTCTGACTAGAGACAGATGTGTTACTATATGTCTGAGTATGTACATTTGGCAGACCATTAGGTTGATGACCTAATCAAGGTCTATACACCGGCGAGCTGGTGTGCATATAAGGGCACATGAGTAATACGATCTCTCAAAGGGATCATACAGGTTCACTTGTGAACCAGAAGACATGAGCTCACTCATGAGGTATTGGGACCGATCAAATTCCATGCATGGTCGTCGTGCTTTGGAAGCATGACAAGAATTTGAAGGTATGATATATGCTTTGGGAAAGCATATGATCGATACCAAATCCCAATGACCAAGATTGAGAAACTTGGTGATCTAACCTTGAAGAAGACAGTATAAAATAGATCTTCATCTTCAGGTTGATCATTGGTCTTCCAGTATGCAGGATGTGCAGGTATTGGGAATACCTGAGGGTGATGTGATCATAAACGACTGTCTAATGATGAGCGATCCGAACGACTAAGGTAAAGGTACAAAAATGGTCGTTGCGACCTCGGTCGCTCAGATGCACTTGATCAAGAAAAATGAACCACTCAATAAAGATAAAATCGATCAAAATACGAAGTAGCGGTCCTGCTATTGGATTAACCTGGTATAGCACCCAGGGTCGAACTCAATGAGCACAGATTGGCCTTTCGTCCTACGAAGTAGTAAAAAGAAAGAAAATGAAACAAGAAAATATTTTTAGTGGTTTTTAATTTATTTTATATTTTTTTGGATTTTTAAGTGATTAAGAAATTAATAAAAACAAAGAAAAGCACACTTCAACAATTTATTTAAAGCACTAAAAATCAACCGAAAATTCAAACAAAAATATTTTTATGTATTTTATATTTTTTAGTGTTTTTGGTGAATTTTTGAGAATTTTCTGAGGTTTATTTAATTTTCTAAAAATCAAACAGTAGCTAAAAGAGATGGTACTGTCCAGCCGAACCAAAAAGCCCTAGATAAAATATCTAAGAGCTCCAAAATGGCCTGGAGGTAATTTTCCTACAAAGAAGACAAAATGAGGAAAATTTAGGCACCAATTTTATTGTTTTTGGATTTTTAATTTATTTACTAGAATTTTTATAGGTTTTTGAGTGTTTTTAAGTTTTTAGTGATTTTCAGTAATGAAAAATAGCCAAAATTGGCTTTTAATATTTTTTTGTGATTTTTCAAGTTAGGCAGTAGCTAAAGTGAAGGTTTTTGATTTTTTTAAGAATATCAAATGAAATAAAAAATGTCCTCAAAAATCCACAAAAATTTTACACCATGGAAGGAGCCATGTATCCAATTTTCGTTGGATTTGGAGGTGTTTTGCTATTTTATTTAAAAATAGAAAAGGGGCACTGTGCACAGGGACCAAAGTGCAAATACCCAATAGCCTTGGGGGTCTGGTGCAATTTTCCCAGCAAAACACGCGTGCCTGGGGCACTCATGGACCCAAATGTAATAAAAATAAGTCCCGAGGACTTATTGGTAACACGTACCAAAAGTCCAGGGGCTTATCTGCAAAACACCCAAAATATAACGCATATGCTCAAATAAATCACGCACAGGGGTATAAATGCAAATAAGTAAAAGATTTCATTCATTCAAGAATAACCAGAACTACAAGGGTCTCTATTGCAAATAAACCAAATAAACACGTGACGAAGCACGTAGCATACAACGCACAGGGGTATAAGAGTAAATAGAATAAAGTACGGGGTCCACTATGCAAATTACCCTAAAACTAAACAACTAAGTTCAACATTTACAGGGCTAAAACAAAATAAAAGACAAGGCAGGGCCTAATGGTAAATTACCCTTTATTAAGCGGGGTGCTGGATGAGCGCCACGTGTATGATCTGACGGCGTGGAAGCGGGGTGGCTCGTGATCCAGCGGCTGATATCAGACCTCCTCTGATCGGACGATATCTGCAGCTCCACAAGCGAACGGCCACGATGGAATCTGGAGCAGGGGGTCTCATCAAACGGCGACGGAGGGTCCTGGAAGAACAGGTCCCTGACAAAACTCGCCGGCCTCGTGCAAGCGCAGCTGACCTCCTGGGAGCACTTTGATGGTCGGAGAAGAAAGGTGGTGTGCTCCCGCGTCTGCCGGAATGCTCCGATGATCGAGCCGAGCTCCGAGGAGCTCGGGCGAGGTCGGCGGAGCTGGGCCTCCTGGCTGGATGACGAAGGGCCTCAGATGGCCTTCGTTTCGACCTGCAAAGTGAACCAGAGGACTCACGGGTCGAGGGCAAACTGCCTCGACCCGGTTAGGGGAGGCGAAGGTGGCTCGTGGGTCGGAACGGCGAACTCCGGCGAAGGTGGTGGACGGAGGAGCTCGGTTCCCAGCTCCTGTGCGAGCTGGGTAGAATGGAAACGTGGAGAAGGTGCGCGGGAGGAAGGCGAGGGCTATGGCAATGTCCGATGGTCGAGTAGTGGTCGGGAACAGGCGGAATCGACGAAATGCGGCGGCGAAGCGAATTGGGCGAAAATGGAAATCAGCAAAAAGGATAGGCTATCGGAGCTACCTGGGTGGTCGGAGAGACTGGGGAGGAGTTGGGGAATCTCCTGGTCGTTGCCTCAAGGATCGTCTCCCTCCGAGGCTCGGAGCTCACGCTGGTGGCGGAGCTGCGGCGACTGTGCTCGCCGGATCGATGGGTCCTCCTCCTCTCCTCGCTGCGACAGGTCGAGGCGCAAGCTGTCACTCTCACGGTCTCTCTGGAGCTCACAGGTGAAGGAGGCGAATGGCCAAAGATGGAGCAATCGAGTGGCGGAGCTGCAGCTATATACGGCTAGGGGTCCGAGAAAGATGGGTCCGGGCAAGCTCTGGAGCGCGCGGATCCTGAGGATGCAGCTCCGGCGAGGATGTCGGATGTGAGGTGAGGATTCGGACCCGGGGTTTGGTGAAATGGGTGTCGGATCAAGCGGGTAGAAAGCGGAGAAGTCGGGTCCTTCGCTCAGATCCGAGACGGGGTGGTCCTGGGGGGGAGTTGACCGGGTGGTCAATACTCCCAGGACCCAATGGGAATGGGCCACGTGGCTGAATTTTGAAATGAAAATTAAGGGTAGCTAGGGCCCGATTCAACAAAAACTTAAAACATGAAATATTTTTATTTTATTTTTTTCTATTTTTTAGTGATTTTTAATTAATTTTTGGAAATAAAAATAAGGTATATACATAGTATGTAATACATAGATATATGTACACTATTAGGGTTTTTGATTTTTTTGATTTTTAATTATTATTTTTATGCAATTTTATTCCTATTTTATATTTTATTTATTTATAGAATAAAATAAGGAATAAAAAGGTATTTTTATTTTATTTTTATTATTTATGTACATAGGTAAAATAAATATATATGTTCATTTATATACATGGTATATGTACAATGTATTTTTGTTATTTTTAATTTTGCTATTTTTATTTTGTTTTGATTTTACTTGTTTTTATTTATTTATATTATAAAACATAGAATATTTACAAAAAGTTTGAAAATTAATTTTATTTATTTACAAGGTTAAATAAATACATAGAAGTGGTTTATGTACATGATGAAAGGGGTATTTTAATTCTTTTTGATTTTTAACTTTTTTCTTTTGTTTTTATATTTTATAAATATATACAAGTATTTACAAGCATATTTTTGGTGAGGAAAATATTTTTTTATTTTATTTACATAAATATTTACACATGAGCCCCTATCTCCCTCTACTTTGGCTTTTATGCGGTCAGGCCCATACTGAGCCCTCCCTTGGGTTAGGTTGCTCAATATTTATTCTAAATGTTTCCCTCTTTTTCTTTTTAATCTTTATTCTTTTATTTTTGCACAAAAACATGCTAATTATAGGTTTTTACACAATGCATGCTTTTGGTAATTATTCCTATTTACACATATCTACACATATTTGCAAAGGTTTTTGTAACTAAAATATAAGAATAAAGAGTGATGAATGAGTATTCATCATATAACCATGACACTTCCTGTACCGAGGGAGTGATGAAACATGTCTGGATTTTAGTGACTCCTCTCAATAGAGAAGTAACTTGATCTTAGTCCAAATGTTGGACATTGATCTGAATGTGATTCAAATGCATTGAGAAGATTAAGTATACAAACTTGATTTAATCAAGCATCTATGAGAGGTCCGTTAGATCTGGATTTTGATATGAGATCTCAACATCCAAGTCACTATACGTGGAACAATACAATCGCCCTGTCCTTATCTCCAAGTATGTGCGGAGAAGGCACATTATTCTTGAAGGAGTTCAAGAATAATTCCTATGATGAATTTAGTATCCAAGAAAGAAGGTTTTGATGACTAAATGAGATTTAATTATCAAAATAATATGAATAAGATTCATATTGTGAGAATGTTTCCAAGATAATTAAATGAGATTTAATTATCAAGTACAATATGAATAAGATTCATGTTGAGAGAATGATTGTCCAAGATAATTAAATGGGATTTAATTATCAAGGATAAGCAGATCGTGGATAGTGATATCCAGAATATCTGTGTATATTATAAATGAGATTTATAATATATCAGAGAAAGAGAGAAACATTGTAAATAACATTTGTTAATTATTAATGTGGATTGGATCCACATTAATTAATTAATTGGAAATGTAATTTACAAATAAGTTTGGGATGTGAATATGATTCACATTTTTGTCAATGGCATGATTGAAATATTCGCATATTAATTTGGAATTAATTTGGTGGATATTATTGCAATAATGATTATTGCAAATAATCAAGAAATAATAATATAAATAAAAGGAGACAAAACCACCTATAATCGTAGGTGGCGTCACCTATGACTTAGTCATAGGTGACGCCTCCTTGATTTTAGGAGGAGTTGTTGTCTCCTCTTATTTGTTGACTTATTATCTCTTGATAAATTAATTTATGTTAATTAAATTTTGTTGATAATAATTCAACACATATTTAATTTAATATAAATTAATGTTGTTGGTTTTTAACCAACAACTATCATAGCCGTTGGATGGCTCTTGGATTACAATGACCATTGGATCCATGAGAGCCATGGATTGAGATCCATTGGATCCCAAACTAATATATAAAGAGGGTAGCCTTAGCCCTTGAAAGCTACACCAAGTAGACGCCTACTCTACTTCTCTCTCTCTCTCCCTCTCATTCTCGTGCTCTCTCTCTCTCCATAGGGTGGCCGACCACCATTGTTGAGAAAGGAGAGAAGTTCTCGCCTTCGCCTTCGACGACTCGAGGATCTCCTTCTTCGTCGTGGCTACTTACTGTAGAGGAAGACAACGGATTTCGCTTGACGAAATCAGGGGATCTATTTCTTGGATCTTCATCAAGGATTGCGGGAGGGACACGACTTATCATCGTGCCCGCAAGTGCGTTCTTCGTGGATCGGACTTGAGACAGGAGGATCTGTTGTTTGGGATCTCGCGATCACAACAACGCTTCAAAGGTATTCCTTATACTTTGTGGTTTGATGAAACGATCCGAGAATTGTTCTCATGATCATGTGGTCTCATTGTTTGATTTAAAATTTTTAAATTCCACTGCACCTTGCGACTAGTACGACTAGTCGCCCCGATCGTATTCGATGCGATCGTTACGCTTCCGTGATGCCCTTGAGGATTCTCAATATCCTTCAATAACAACAAATGAATGTTTGAGTTTTGAATATTAAATACAAAAAGTTAGATGGGAGTAAGTGCAAAGTACCCTACAAGATGCGGATACGGACAGATTGATGTTGTTCACTAAGACATAAGGTGTCTTCATGCATTGCGATGACGGTGCACAAGAGTCGACGGAGATTATATCTCCTACGTTGGTTTAATGGTCGATATCTGGCACATCCAATGGCTGTGGTGCGATCTGGAAGCGGACCATGATCCAACAGCTGAGGAAATATGGGGAAGAACAAGGAGGAAACTCCAGTGAGGTGAGCTTCCTCTGATCAGAACTCCATCCTCTATCGTGCACTGCTGCATCAAAATGGTCCGGGCACCTCCTGCAAGTGTACTCTATCTTCTGAATGCCTCAAAATGCCCCGGCTATGGCCGGAGTTCTCCCAGGAGGATGGAAGAGTAGAGGTGCTCCAGGTATCTATTGGAAATGATCTTGTGGAGGTCTAGAGGTCTCACAAGGCGAGAAATCCAGTCGTCGAGTTGATCTCACATGAAACCCTGATTCAAACAACAAATAACCCACAATAGATGATCAAATAATGAAAAGCAAGTGCAGAGTTAAAATTTATTATAACTCTACAACAAAGATGTGTATAGGTGCAAGTATGTGCAGAGTATCGAACACATGGAACAAGCAGGATAAATCAGCACAAAAATGCTCAAAAAATTGACTATGATGTATTCATCTATATAAGTGTTATTTTTTGCGGGTTCTTTTTTACTTTTTTATTTTATTTTTGATTTTATATTTTTATATTTTGATTTTTAATTTTTATTTTCTTTTTATATTTTATATTTTTATCTTTTCTTTTTCTTTTAAAATAGAAATATAAAGCTATAAAGAGTATATACACAATATAAACTAGGGTTAATAAAAAAATAACAAAAATGTTCAAAAATAAGAAAAGAAAATATTTTTGGGTTTTTAATAAATTTTTACTGATTTTGTGATTTTTTAAGAAATTTATTAGTTTTTATAGATTTTTAAAGTAAAAAATAACCAAAAAAACACGGTTTACATATTTAGCTGAAATTAAAATGGAGATTAAAAAAACCAATAGTATCAAAATCGATCTAAATTGATTTTTATATAAAGATAATAACATAGAGGAAATTCAAAACCAGATATTATATTTTTATGATTTTTAAGGATTTTTAATATTTTTATAAATGTTTTAGGGGTTTGCAATTTTTCTGAGTTTTCTTATATATTTTAAGTGATTTTTGGTCTAAAGTTGTAAAATACTTAAATAAACACAAAATGTATTTTTTTGGATTTTTTCAAAAATATTTTATAATTTTTATGTATTTTCTATTGCAAACAGGGACAAAAATGCATGGTCTGATTTTTTATAAATAGTAATTAGTTTCAAAAATGCAAAATAAAAATATGGCATTAATGTAGAGTGCAACAGGAAACTATGGCTATTTTTTTGGAATTTTTTGAGGTTTATAGATGTATGAAATAAAAAGAGTCATCAAAGAGAAAATGCAACAATAGTAGGGGTATTTTTGTAAATATATAAAAGTGTAAGGCTTGAGTGCAATTTTTCCCAAAAATATATAACTGATTTAAAAAGTTACAGGACCAATTCTAAATACATAAAGCCCCGAGGGTATCCCTGTAAAAGCACCAAAATCACATGTCAGGATACATGCTCCACTAGTAAGGACTCAAACGTAATTTCCCAAACAACTGGGGGCAGAATTGCAAAATGTCCAAAAAATTATAACTACATTAAAAAGTTCGAGGACTGAGTAGAAAATATAAAAGATCTAGGGGCCCAGACGCAAAAAGCACGCCTCACGTGGGTGGCCACGTGAGGTGCGCTGGCACAAACCTAACAACAAATACCCAGGAGTTCCGGGGCCTAAGTGTGAAATTTACAAAAAATTATAAGGCGGCAAAGGAAAGTCGATATACTATTAAAGAAATACAAAAATGCACAGGGTTAATGATGAATCCACGTTTCATCATCTTTATTCTATCATTTTGGCCTCAAAAACCCTAGTAAATGCGTGTAAATAGGCGTAATATAGGCATTTTAGCATTCATGTATATGTATGTAAATATTATATAAAATGCGGTTTTTAAAGCCAAAATTATAGAATAAAGAAAAGAAAAGAAAAAGAATAAAATATTGTAAATATTTTATGACCCGAAACCCCGAGACCTAGGCATCTCGATGAATAAGTCGACAAGGAATAAAGTAGGGGGAGATAAGGGTAAAATACAGATAAAATACCTAGAGTTTCTATTCATTCTTTATTCATTTTGGGACCTATTTTTGGTTCCACTTTTTATACATCAAATAAGGAAACTTTGTAAATGAAATTTGTAGATAAATTAATAAAGAAAAATACAAAATTGATTTCACAGAAAAATAATGTACAGATAAAAAGTTATGGTCTGAATAAAAATCCAGAATGCCAACTTCCCAGACCCGTATCTCACAAATAAAAACTCCAAATGCAGCGTACTCACCTTTAATTGTATATAGAAGAAAACAATCTATCCAATGGTGGTGGTTTCGCATTTGGCGGAGCTACGGTTTGAAAGTTGACCTTTGGACCCACATTGTATACTTGTACATATTAAAATATTCAATTTATTATTTATCTATTATTTTTATAATTTTATATTTTTATAATGTTGTAAATATTACTTATAATAATTGTGAATATTATAATTAGAACAAAAACCTAAATAAAAATAAAAAATAAAATACTTGTATACTCAAAACATAGGTATTATACTTATACGCATACCTGTATAAACTATACTTATATTTTATTAATTATACAAAACACATCAATAAAATAAAATAAAAATATATTTACATGTATAAAAGTATGTTATAATTATATAAAATAATAAACAAAAATATTAATATTAAAAATACCTAAATAAAAATAGAATACTTAAATATATATAGATATATATATTATAAAGGGTATAAATGCAAATTTGTAAAAATATAGCTCATAAAAATAAACAAAAATCACCATAAAATACTTCATAAAATTACAAATATTTTTCATTTTATAATCAAAATTTAATTAATTCACCTGCTATTTTTAATTCATTTTATAAGGGTTTTTCGCCAAGGAATTTTCTGGTTGGTCCACGTGGACCAACCAGAGCGCTCCATTGGTTGACCTCGGTCAACTCCCTGACCGAGGTCTGTCCCTTGTCAGAAGCGGGTTTGACCCTGCTTTCATCCTTTTTTCGAGGAGGCCTCGATCACCATTTGGTGATGGCCTCTTCATGGAATCTCTCCCTCGATCAATGGTGATGCACGCCCAAGTGATTCCTTGGGCTGTGGATCACTGACCGAGGCGGTTGGGCCTCGTTCTTCACACCGCCCGTCAACCCCTCAAAAGAGTGCCCCCATCTTCGATTCAAGCCTAATCCTTCTTCCGCCATTTTCACCCTCAAACCCCGAGTTCTTCGTGCCCCTGGTGACAGCAGGCGTCGAATAGAGCCTGGGTTCAAGGCATTTGGTGTAGAATCGAAGCGATTCGACCCTCGCCGGAGCTCCGCCGTGCTTCACGCCCATCGTCTCTGGTGAGTTTCTTCCCCTTTTCTCTCCATTTCCTTGTAGCCTTAGCATAGAATAGCTTAGATCTATAGCAGCTTTGCGTTTCGTCTAATCTATAGCCGTGAAATCTCGATCGAAATCCACGGCGGAGCTGAGCTCCGCCTCCATTTTCCGGCCACTCCCGTGATCGACCGCCGCCAGGATCACCTCCATCTCCTTCCCCTCCGCTCCGTCATCACGTCGCACCCTTCCAGATCCCTCGATCTCGCTCGGATCGAGCCATCGAGCTCCCCTCTCCGCCGCTCGCCGGAGCTCTTCACCCGAACCGCTTTTCGCCTCATCTGAACCATCGGACCCCACCGTCTTGTTCGCCTGGATTTTGTGCGCTTAACTTTGCAGGTCTGAGCCCAAGAGAAGGCTCGATCGACCTTCGACGACCCCAGGACCAGCCGCCCAGGCCACCTCCGCCGTTCGAGCACCTCCGGCCGCCTTCGTCTTGTCGGAGGCCACCAGCTGACGCGGAAGGGCCCCAGGATCATTTTGCCTCTGATCCTAGGGCCGGAGCGGCCGTGTGTCGGCCGCAATCTCCGCCCGAAGTTCGCTGGGGAGGAGTTCTTCGTGAACCCCTCCCTGTCGTTGGATCGAAGGCCTGCTCCAGACGCGTCATCAGCCGTCCGATCACCTGCGCCTCCCCGTCGTCCGATCAAGCCTTGAAGATCAAATCTCAGCCATCCGCGACGAAGGGGTACGCACCGTCAGATGCACGCCACGTGGGCAAGTGGGTCGCCATCGACCGCTGGATCGCGCCCCGTGGGTATTTTGCATTTTTAACCCACGATTTTTGTATTTACTTTTTAGTCCAGTAACTTTTAGTTGTAGTTTAAAAAGTTCTGTAATATTTGCACGCAGACCCTCACGTTCTCACTATTTGCACTTCAGTCCACGCCACGTCACCTCACGTGACGGTGGCGTGTGACTTTTGGGTATTTTGCAAGTTAGGCCCAGAACTTTTGTGTATTTGCAATTTCGTCCCCGTGCGTAGGATATATAATATGTTTTTGGAAATTTTGCATGTATGCCCAGCCAGTTTTCTTTAATTACAATTATGCCCCTGTGAATGGTGTTTCACGTGAGCTGCGCGTGTCTTTTTGGTGGAAATTGCATCTGAGCCCCTGAATGTTTTCATAATTGCATTTATGCCCCTGTCAGGCTTAGGATTTTTGTATGCTTAGCTCATTTATTTAAAACCTCTTTTAATTGCGAAAAATTCTTAAAAAATAGGGTTAAGCTCCTGTGTGCTTCTATTTTCACGTTATATTTTTAGTTTTGGATTTTATCTTATTTTCATATTTATTAAAAATCAAAAACGTGCCTTTTCTTTACTGTCTAGCTTAGAAAATGCCAAAAAAATATTAAAAAGTCTCAAAAAATTCCAAAAAAATTCTCTAGTGTCTATTTTACTATATTTTAGTTGCAGACCAAAAACCACTAAAAATCTCAAAAGAAAAACCTTAAAATTTAAAAAGACTCTAAAACTTCAAAAAAATTTATAAAATCAAAGAAAACTCTAAAAAATACAAACTCAGTTCCTGTTTGCCCTTTATTTTGTTCTTTTTATTTGAAAAATAGTGTGAAAAGTTTTGATTGCTATTTGCTATTTTTAAAATTCATTTTGTTTCCAGCCAGCCTATTTTTCACTATTTTCTATTATTCAGTATTTAGAAAAATACCAAAAACACTTAGAAAAATCCCCAAAAATCACAAAAACAGTAAACAATCATAAAAATACTAAAAACATTTAATTTCTAAATTTTTAGTTATTTTTGTGCATTTTTAGAAATAGTTGGCCTCGTTTTTTACTCCTTTGTTTTTATTTTCCAATATTGAAAAAGAAATATAAAATATAAAATATAAAAAGAAAATATAAAATCAGAAAACTAAAAATCAAAATACAAAAATACAAAATTAAAAATTAAATAAAAAAAATATAAAATTAAAAACCCACAAAAATTCTAGATTGGTTGAGTTGCTTGTTAGACCCAGGATTGGATTTTTTATCTATGCTCTACACCTTTGCTTCTTGAGTTCGACCCCTACTTGCTTGCCATTGTACATCTTTAGTAGGGTATAATAAATTTTAATCCTTGCTGTTCATTCTTTGATTGATTGTGTGGGTTAATTGTTGAAGACCGAGGAAGTTTGAGCAGTCGCATCAGCGACAGTGAGTCTGACTTGTCAGACCGCTATTTAGCGGCTCTCGTTTTCTCGCTTTTCAAATGGCGCCGTTGCCGGGGAGCATCGGCTTGTAGAGTACCTTTGGGTCTTTTTAGTTACTTAGCCATTTTTGCTTACTTGTCTCTTGTGTATTATTTCTTTTGAACTGTCTGACATCTCTTTTGTTTTCTTGCGAGGGACCGCCGACCGAGGAGGATCGCCTAGGGGATCCTGAGCAGCCTTGGGAGGAGGAGCCGGCTATTCTACCCTAGCCGGCAGGAGAGAGCAGGAGAACTAGAGAGAGAAAGAGAGTTGCTTTTATTTTTGTGAGAGAGAGTATTTGATAATTTGTAATAATACAGGACTTTAACTCTTGAACACTTCGGGCCTAATTTCCGGGTGTCTGTTCACCCGGGGGCTCACCGCGGCTTTTTCGTGTTTTCTCGACCGTCATTTTCCGGTTTTGTTTTCTTTTTCATTTCTTTTGTGGATTGAGCTCTTAGAATTAGGTCCTGCTTGATTCGAGTAACCTAGGTCCAAACACCTTAATAACTCTTGCATGCTCCTATAGTTCGTATTTGGACTTAGATTAATTAAGTAGTTAATCATTGGCTCTCGATCCGCGCGCCGCGAGCTCACTCCACACAAGCGCTTTCTCCTAACTCAAATGTGTTGAGCAGAGGAGGAGTGAGCCTAGACCGGACACTAGGATTGGGAGTTAGCGGTTCACTCGTGGTTCTTCACGCTAGCAGTTGCCTGTTCTAGGACGATTTCCGCATTGCATAACCGGCATGTAGATTAGGTTTATAAATTTCTGCCTTGCATCCCGCATGGAGAGAGCTGGGATTCACTGTAAGTCTTCTCACTTTGCATTCATCATATAGGCACAAAGGTGAGATTTCCATCTTGGTGCCGACTTGCATTGGCTTTTCCCGACTCTTTTCTCCCTCTGATTTTGGATACATTAGGATAAAGAAAATACAAAATCGTTAGGCGCTTGTTTGAATCTACTCAAAAGAAGCGATAACACAAAAAAAATTAAAAAAGGGACTGCTAAGAAAACTTTGACCTAAATAAAAATTGGTAATTGGACTCATTGATTGGGGAGAGTAACACCCTCACTTGTTTTCAGGTTGCATGGGAAGGTCTCCTTCCAAGTAAGGTGAGCGTTCGTAAGGATTAGAGCCCAAAACCCAACTTGTGGCTGCCTTGTGTATCGCCTGGATTTCCGAAGTATTGGCGCTACTATCGTACGTAGTCGAGTAGGGCTTGGTCGCCAGTGGTGACTCACTATTGTGTGAGCACTGACCTTGTCCGAAGTACCGAGCATAGGCCACGCCTTCACGGGGGTGTTTGTCTCACCGGCTGCGTCCGAGTAGGATCTTGCATGCTCACGGGTGATTCCGTTGCGAGCGAGATCCGAAGTATCGGTTTCGCCTATCGGCTTCCTCCCTCTATTTCTTTGGCTGAGTAGGGATCCAGGAAGGGTTACAAGGACCTTAACAAGCGCAAGTTACAGGTTACACAGGAGGAGGACAAGTACGGGAATACTTTTCCGGCAGTACTCTCGCTCCTATAGGCGTAGCGCTCTAAGGATTCGTTGAAAGATAAATTCCTGAAATCAAGATAAAAATTACAAAGATAAAAGCCGAACCTTCACAGCTTCACGCGTCGAGTTGGTTAACTCCCTTGTCTTGTGTTTGGTTGCTAGCTACATTTAGGTCAAGGATCAAAAATATCGCGCCTTTGCGCAAATTTTGCTCCCCTTCTATTTGACCCTTGCTCATTGTGAGCCTTCTACTGTTTTACAATCCTCTTTATTTCTTGTTACCCTCGTGCTCTTCATCCAACATCCCTTCCTCTTGATCTTCGCAAGATGTCGTTACACGGATGGTTTAGTCGGGACCTTGCCGACACCCACATCGATTCCGTGCCATCGACGTCTCCAATAAAGAGGGGTGATCTCCGAAGAGTTAATTCGGATCTTGCGGATGTCTCTTTGGACTCCCCTATTCTCGCCTCTTTCAATACTTGCCTTTCTCCAATTAACCCGCTATTCGGGATGGACTCACAACCCGAACTAGCTCTTCCCCTTCCAATACACCGGGACTACTCTTATCCTCGAAATAACCCCTTGTGGATGGAGGTCGATTTCAGTCAATATCATATGCTCCGTTCACAACATTCTGGGATTGACCTTAATCCCAGATTCATCTCAACAGGGGGTGCTGAGGAAGATACTGATCAGGATTTACTCCGTCATGCAGATCTTCAACCCGATCAAGAGTCAGAGATTCAAGTACAGTCTGAGATGGCAGGAGGAAGAGGGAAAGGACCACAGCCCCAGCAAGAGCATGAAGCCAATACAGGGGAAGGACAATATACAACGCAGGGTGAGGTTAACAGTCAACTGCTGGCGTCCATTCAAGCCATTCAGCAGCAGTTGACTAACCAGGCCCTGGCCCAGACAACCTTCCAGGACATGCTGAATGATCTGAGGAGAAGGGTCGATGCGAGAGACGGCCGACGGGAGGATGATCCGAACTACGATCCCAATGACCATGAAATCAATAATGAGTTTTCAGTGGGACCCGAATATGAAGCAGCAGAAGAAGATCCACCGCAGCCCAAGCCCACACTCAAGCAGACATACAACCCAGGAGCAGGGCGCATCACTGAGTGGATCCAAATTCCGCGTATGCACGCCCACTTCGAGCTGAAGCCGCAGTTTTTGTCGCTGCTTCCCACCTTTCATGGGAACACCACTGAAGAGCCATATATTTTTCTCAAGAAGTTTAACCGCATCTGCTCCACTGCTCACTACCTCAGAGTCCCCCTGGATGTGATCAAGATGACCGCGTTCTCTTTCAGCCTTCAAGACAAGGCCCTTTACTGGGTCGACCATCTCGGGAAGGTCGTCACCACCTGGGAGGAGTTGAAATCTGCCTTTCTCCATAAATTTTATCCCTTGGGGAGATTAAATCAGATGCGTGCCCGGATCTCCAGTTTCTGCCAACAGCCCCACGAGACTATCCATGAAGCGTGGGAACGATTCAAAGATCTCCAAGAAAAGTGCCCCCACCATTAAATACCAAAAACCAGTCTCGTACAACATTTCTTTGGGGGGCTATCATTTGAGAGCCAAAAGCTCGTGGATGCAGCTTGCGGCGGTTCACATTTTAACAAGGACGAGGATGTAGTATGGAACGTCTTCGAAGAAATGGCTGAGGGAGAAGCAGCCCAATCCTCGTCTAGAGTTTACATGAAGACACCAACCGCCATCAGCAAGCCAGTTAATATGGCTTCTCACACCGAGGACAAAGATGAGAGCTCCAACTTGAGCATCATTGGGAGCCACTTGTCCAAAGTGGATATCATCGAGAAGAGGTCGCAGGACCTCGAAAAGCTGGCAGTCATAGAGAAGAGGACCCAAGGTCTGGAGAAGCTCGACCAGATCTCCCAGCAGCTGGAGCAGCTCGTCCGAGCATTGAATGCAAACATGTGCAACGCTGTGTCTACCTCGGCCGAGCCGAACGCTGAGAAGAAGGAGCCTACAGTGCAGCAAAACCCTCAGCTGACTCCACCGCAGCCCCAGCCTGTCCAGCACGTGTACTACGTGCAGGTTCCGGAGCAGCCACCGCAGCCTCAGACGCAGATGGTTGTATACCAACCAGAGCACCAGCCCGCATACTCCGAGCAGTTCTCTCCACCCCCGCCGCTGATCCAGGAGATCAATGGCGTCTGGAACAACGAAACGCAGCTGACCCGTCCTCAGGGACACTCTCAGGGTCAGAACATGGGCAACAGGCTATTCCAGCAGCAACACTAGGGTGGGAGACCCTTCCAGCAGCCATACCAGTACCAGCCTCCCTCACATGGAAACACGTGGAGGCAGAATTACCAACATGGGCCTCAGCAGTCCGGATATCGTGGACAAGGTTATCACCAGCAACCGGCTGCACAATACAATCAACACCACTCGCAGTACTCCTCCAATCCCCCTCCTCAACAATTTGCACAAGGATACCAGTCACAATCGCAACCGCCATATCAGCAGTCCAGACCCTAGCAGGGGGAATCTTCTGAGATCGTGCCGGTCAATCCGGCCCTGGCCTGTTTGGAACAGTTGATGAAGAACATGGCTGAGATGAACCAGAAGATCGATGACCTGACGGCAGCCAAAACCGTCATACTAGCCCAGGTCGAAGCCAATCCTAACAATTTCCGACGCAAGGAGCAGGTAGCCGGCAGTGTCCAACCCGAATCAGGTGAACTTAATTGTTTTTTATCTAACGCTGTTACTCTCAGGAGCGGTAGGACACTCCAGCCATCGGCGACGGCGAAAGGAAAGCACATTGCATCTGACGGGAAATCGTCAGTCCAGCCAACACCAGGGACAACAAGCATTTTGGGAGCAGCACCAGCATCCAGAAAATCACAAAAAAATGAAGAAAACAGAAAAATACAAAAAGATAGCAACAACCTCGGTGGAGACCGGCCAGCATTGGAGACGCCTGCACCTGCATCACAATCAGCTCCTGACAGGGGGAGCACCGCACCTGCAGCGAGTCCAACGCCAGCACCTGAAGCCGAGCCTGTCATTTTTGGTCCACAAATTGTAGATGAATCCATTCCTTCTTGTAATCTACCTGTAAACAACAACACGGACACTATTTTGAATGAAATTGGAGAAGAGTTTGTAAATATTCCTTTTCCTGAAGCAATGAAAAAACACAAAAAAATGAAAATTTTGAAAAGTGCTTTGTCTGATCCTGCTATCATAGAAATCATTCAGAATTTGGTGTTAAATATGCCATTAATGAAAGCTCTTGAGTACA
The DNA here is from genome assembly GCA_037367405.1 of Ottelia alismoides. Taxonomy (NCBI): domain Eukaryota; kingdom Viridiplantae; phylum Streptophyta; class Magnoliopsida; order Alismatales; family Hydrocharitaceae; genus Ottelia; species Ottelia alismoides. Next base: position 798,468 of record JAZKJV010004000.1, read on the forward strand.
TGCCAGCCGTGAAGAAAGGACTTAAAGAGGCATGTACAACCAAGCGCATGCCAACTCCCCATAACTCCAGAAGCAAAGGTGGTAAATCTGAAAAGCACATCCTCACTATGGCCACCGTCAATGCCATCAGCAACCTCCCGGACAAAAAGCCAGATATGGGAGCACCTCTTGTACGTTGTCAGATGTTCGAGCAAGAGTTCGAACGAACACTCCTCGACAGCGGGTCTTCTGTCAATTTGATGCCAGCGTCACTACTCACAGAGTTCAGGCTAGGACCGCTCAAGCCCACGAAGATGATTCTGCAGTTCGCAGACAAGTCAGTAAAACGGCCTAGGGGCCTGTTGGAGGACGTAATCGTCACGGTTCAGGGAAAGTCATTCCCAGCCGATTTTGTGGTCTTAGATATGGACGTCCCCGCTCCGTTGCTCCTTACCCCGATCATACTCGGAAGGCCTTTTCTGCGGACGTCAAATGCAGTAGTGAATTATGGGACAGGAGAAATCACTTTTGGAGCTGGCAATGAAATTATTCGAGTAGAGACCCTGTCTGAGGGAACGCCCGTTGAACCGACATCTGTATCGTGTGCAAGGGTGATTGAGAATGATGAAGACTGTAATTTTCTAGCCGAGATTCAAGACACCAACCTCTTCCTGGATGATAATGAGATCCACGGACTCCTCTGTCCAGAGGAGGAAGTGGAGACCGCAGTCGAATTTCCGTGTATCGATCAAGATGAGGACCTTGCTGATGCACTACAAGATACTACCGTGGGGTCGTTATGCCTTCAAAACCAGGAGCCGAATCCAGAAGCATTTTCGGATGAAGATGTAATCATTGAAGAATTTTGTCAGGATCTAAGGGAAGAGACAGAGCAGATTATGGTGGACATTGCACAGTTGAAAGAATCACCACCTGTATTAATAGCTGAGGTCACCACTGAAGCAGCTCAGACACCGCCAGAGCTGAAACCCTTGCCCTCCAATATGAAGTATGCCTTCCTTGTAGGAGAACCGAACATGTACCCGGTAATCATCAATGCACATCTGACCGAAGATCAAGAATCTCGTCTGATGGAGGTTCTTGAACGTAACCGCAAGGCGATAGGCTGGCGAACCTCCGATCTCCACGGGATCAATCCGTCACTCTGTTCGCACCGCATCTTTCTGGAAGACGATTGCAGACCCTCTCGAGAACTGCAAAGAAGATTAAACCCGAATCTGCGAGAGGTGGTTATGAAAGAAATCCAGAAATGGTGTGATGCGGGATTCATTTATCCCATCTCCGACAGCAAATGGGTGAGCCCTCTGCATGTTGTGCCCAAGAAATCAGGGATCACCATTGTGAAAAATGACAAAGGAGAGGAGATCGCAACCAGAGTACCGACTTCTTGGCGAGTGTGCGTAGACTACAGAAGACTCAATCTTGCCACCAAGAAGGATCATTTTCTGCTACCCTTCATCGACCAGATCTTGGAGAGATTGGCACCGAAGGAATATTTCTGTTTCTTGGACGGTTACTCTGGATATAATCAAGTTGCTATTGCTCCTGAAGATCAAGAGAAGACCACGTTCACCTGCCCTTTTGGCACATATGCCTTCAGACGAATGCCGTTCGGGCTTTGCAACGCCCCAACCACATTTCAGAGGTGTATGCTTGCAGTTTTTGCCGATATGGTGGGTAGCTTTCTCGAGGTCTTTATGGACGACTTTTCGGTCTATGGGGATTCATTTGATTAATGTCTGGATTATCTAGACCGAGTCTTACAGAGGTGCTGCGAAGTGAATCTTGTGCTCTCCTGGGAGAAGAGCAATTTCATGGTGACCGAAGGAATTGTGCTGGGTCACGTTGTTTCTAAACGTGGCATGGAGGTTGACCCAGCCAAGGTGGATGTAATTTCTAAGCTGGAGCCACCTACAAATATCAAGCAAGTCCGGTCATTCTTGGGCCATGTCGGTTTTTACCGACGATTTATTAAAGATTTCAGCAAACTGGCCAGACCGCTGACTGAGTTGCTCGGCAAGGACAATGAGTTCATTGTAGACGATCGTGTGCTCCTTGCCTTTAATCAGTTGAAAGAACTCATCACGCAGGCCCCTGTCCTATAGCCACCGATTTGGACTCAGCCTTTCGAGATTATGACCGATGCGTCGGATTATGCCATCGGAGCTGTACTGGGACAGAGAAAAGACAATGTACCGTTTGCAATTCACTACGCTAGCCGAACGCTCGATGAAGCCCAGAGAAACTACACTGTCACTGAAAAGGAGCTGCTAGCGGTAGTCTTTGCTTTGGAAAAGTTAAGATCTTACCTTCTTGGGTCCAAAGTTATCATTTACACTGATCACTCGGCCATTCGGTATTTACAGCAGAAGAAGGATGCCAAACCACGTCTCATCCGGTGGATCCTTCTCCTCCAGGAGTTTGACATGGAGATCAGAGATAAACCTGGGGTAAAGAATGTAGTGGCCGATCATCTGTCAAGACTTCCTGAACCGGAGTCTCCTGAGCTGAACTTGCAGCCTATCACAGAGACTTTTCCAGATGAGTCGATTCTGTCTGTCGCCTCACTTCCTTGGTATGCGGACATTGTGAATTATCTAGTTGCCAAGAAAATCCCACAGGACTGGTCTAAGTTGAAAATAGACAGATTTTTGTCTAAAATCCATTTCTACCAGTGGGAAGACCCGTATCTGTTTCGTGAGGGAGCAGATTGCATCTGGAGAAGGTGTATTCCTCATGAGGAAGTTCCAAGTGTCCTCGCTTTATGTCATGATCAGGATTCTGGAGGACATCATTCAGGAAAACGGACGGCAGCAAAAGTTCTCCAAAGTGGCCTCTGGTGGCCTTCATTGTTCAAAGATGCAGATGAATACGTCAAAGGTTGCACTGACTGTCAGAAGATGGGTGGAACCATAGGAATGAGAGATACGATGCCTCTGAAGTACATTCAGATCTCAGATGTCTTTGACGCATGGGGTATCGACTTTATGGGCCCATTTCCTAACAGTCAGGGTTATGAGTATATTCTGCTTGCTGTCGATTATGTCAGTCGATGGGTAGAGGCTATCCCCGCCCGAGCCGCCGACAGTCGGACTGTCTGTCGATTCTTACGAGATCACATCATAGCACGGTTCGAGATTCCCAAGATCCTCATATCTGACGGAGGCAGTCATTTCATAAACAGAGAGGTGAAGAAGCTGACCCAAGAATTCTGCATCGAGCATCGTGTTGCTTCACCCTATCACCCGCAGTCCAATGGCTTAGCTGAATGTTCAAACAGGGAGATCAAGAAAATTCTACAGAAACTTGTGCGTCCGGATCGCAAGAACTGGTCTCAGCTGCTTGATTCTGTTCTTTGGGCATACAGAACAGCGTACAAGTCACCCTTGGGAATGTCTCCCTACCGCCTGGTGTATGGCAAGCCATGTCACTTGCCCGTGGAACTTATTCACAAATCTTTATGGGCTATTAATATCTGTAATTTGGACTCCAAGTAAGCAGGACAGAACAGGAAATTGGATCTGAACAGATTACTGGAATTCAGAGATTATGCATATGACAACAGCCTGATGTACAAGGAAAAGGTCAAAACATGGCATGCCAAGCACATCCGCCACAAGTCCTTTGATCCGAGTCAGAAGGTATGGTTGTTCGATGCGAAATTAAAGATCTTTCCAGGCAAATTGAAGAGAAAATGGACTGGGCCGTTTTTGGTTAGGCAGGTGCGTGACAATGGAAGCGTCTTGATATCTAATCTGTCATCTGACGCACAGCCTTTTGTAGTCAATGGACAGCTAAGCACATAAAAATATTTTTGAATGATTTTCCTTTTCGTCTTTTCTTCTTTTCAAGTTCTTTCATCTTGTTCTACCGAATTGATGTCGTCTCTTTCATCACTGCTACACTTTGGATGTACCTTATCCTAAGTATAGGGGGGATGTGCATCCCGAGTTGTTCATATCCACTCTCATCTCTTTCTTCTTTTCTTCTTTTCTTCTTTTCCTTTTCTATCTTCTGTATCTACCAAAAAGGTATCACCCCTTGTAGACAGTTTTCTATACTTAGGACGCACTTTGTCCTAAGTATAGGGGGGTGTGCACCCCGAGTTTCTCTATTTTTTCGATCCTCTCCATTGTCTCCTCTTCTTGTCTATACTTAGGGATATCTTACCCTAAGTATAGGGGGAGACAACCTGAGTACGATCTGTTCATTCCCACCCTTGACCCTCCCTGCTTTGTATACAGTCTGCTATACCTAGGATTATTTGATCCTAGGTATAGGGGGGACGGTCAACTTCTCATTGATTCATTCATTTATTCTTTCGATTTTCCTATACTCAGTGCGAGTTATGTCTTCTCTTTTCTCTCTGATCTATGAGGACATAGCTCAAGCTAAGTATAGGGGGGTCGTATATACTGCGCATATACTTTAGCCATAACTCGTACTTTCGTATTTTCCTAATAATATGGCTAATAATTCTTTAAAAATGCTTTAAAATTCATTAAAATTCCTTAATAAAAAGATGTGGTTATTCCTCAAATGCTTTTTGTATTTACTGATTAATAAATCAGGTGAAAATGTTTTTTGCAAAGTGTTTGAAAAATAGTTTGAAAAACTTTGTGAACATTTATTGAAAACTATTTTGAAAATATTTTGTTACATGTTTTCAACCTGTGTGAAATTGTGTGGTTTGTAAAATTTCTTTTCTTTGTGTGAAACAAAATGTTTGAAAAATGATTTGCAAATGGTTTGAAAAATGGTTGCAAAAATGATTTGAAAAAACCTATATATACTGTTTGAAAGCCTGTTGCAAATTGATTTTCAAATGTGTGTAAATGGATGTAAAATGTTTGTCAAAATTATTTTGGACTATAGTTTTCAAAAATTGTGTGAAAAGCTTGTGTCAAATAAGTTTGAGGAATACCTACATCACACCAAAAATCCACTACCTATATATATGTATAAAATTGATCACTTACCCTTGTAAACCCTTAAAATCCACTTCTTGTATATATAAGAAGCACTCCCGTGTATATATTTTCACCTAGTTTTTAGCCAAAACTTTTTGTTTTCAAAATTCCCAAAAACATTTGCAAAATTAAAATCCAAAAACATTTGAAAAATCTTTTTCAAAAAGACAAAAAATGCATATGCATCATCATCATGTTTTCAAAAATCCATAAAAAGTTCAAAATCTTTGAAAATTGCTTCACAAAAATATTTTCTGCATCAAACTGCATAGCATGAGCATTTTTCGGATTGAGTTTGATAGTTGAACAAGTCTAAGTAAAATCTGAAGATTGGAGCTTGATTGGACCTTAAAATCTACCTAATAACAGGAACCTTATAGGAACTGGGTTTGAGGTACTTCAGGTCTAGTTGACTTAATTCTTTAAGAATCACGGGACTTGGTTCAATGGATTCTTGACTGCCTAAGTAGAGTATTTCGGAGCACACGCACGACTCTTGTTGATAATGACCTAACTTGGACACCTGCACCTTTCACATGGCTCAACTCAGTTGGAGTGGTGAGGGGATTGGATTTGCCGGTATGAGACGCACACAAGTGGAAACACTTGTCCTCCTCTAGGGAGGGAAGTGCACCCCAACCCGTCCAGTGATTAGGAAGTCTAAAGACAGGAGGCTGTGGGTTGCGATAAAGCTTCAAAAGAGGGATAGTCTACTAGCTCAAGAGGAAAACTCCTTATGTAAATGCTGCTGTGAATAGTATTTCAAAAAAAAAAAAGTTCAGGCATGTACAAAAATAAAAAGCCTGCAAAGTATGTACATATGTTGTAAAGTCAATAAGCAAGCTTGAGTTCCAAAGTCAAATATGTGAGCCTGCAGCTGGATGACTTGACTACACTGGTCTTGCATCCCAGGATAGGTAGCTACACTGGCTACCGTCCATTCTTCTCTTCACCCCCTCCTCTTGAGCTGGGTGCCACTTGAACTTAGAAGGGAATACCCCGCTCCTCGAGGATGGAGTTGCTGGATTGGGGAATCATTGGGTTGTCGTACTGGAGAAGTCAGTTTCTTTGTCATTCTAGTTGGGGAGAGCCACCATCACTTACACTGTACAAGTCAGATTCATAGTCGTAAGAGTTTGCGTATGAGTTGAATTATTTCTGACCTGGCTATTGAGAAGATTTGGCTAGAGTTTTGGGATTCTCAAGGACTGTTGGATTTCAAACACGGTTCTCACTAAGGTTCCGCCCGCACTAAATTTCCCAAGATCTGACGTAAGCTCCAAACTTTGATTTTGTGAAGACAAGTTTGATGATCAAATAAAATCCATCTTTCTTCTTTTTCTTTTCTTTATTTTTCTTTTTCTGCACTTATTGCATAAGTGTTTGCTAGGGACTAGCAAAGGCAAGTACAGGGGGATGATGAATCCACGTTTCATCATCTTTATTCTATCATTTTGGCCTCAAAAACCCTAGTAAATGCGTGTAAATAGGCGTAATATAGGCATTTTAGCATTCATGTATATGTATGTAAATATTGTATAAAATGCGGTTTTTAAAGCCAAAATTATAGAATAAAGAAAAGAAAAGAAAAAGAATAAAATATTGTAAATATTTTATGACCCGAAACCCCGAGACCTAGTCATCTCGATGAATAGGTCGACAAGGAATAAAGTAGGGGGAGATAAGGGTAAAATACAGATAAAATACCTAGAGTTTCTATTCATTCTTTATTCATTTTGGGACCTATTTTTGGTTCCACTTTTTATACATCAAATAAGGAAACTTTGTACATGAAAGTTGTAGATAAATTAATAAATAAAAATACAAAATTGATTTCACAGAAAAATAATGTACAGATAAAAAGTTATGGTCTGAATAAAAATCCAGAATGCCAACTTCCCAGACCCGTATCTCACAAATAAAAACTCCAAATGCAGCGTACTCACCTTTAATTGTATATAGAATAAAATAATCTATCCAATGGTGGTGGTTTCGCATTTGGCGGAGCTACGGTTTGAAAGTTGACCTTTGGACCCACATTGTATACTTGTACATATTAAAATATTCAATTTATTATTTATCTATTATTTTTATAATTTTATATTTTTATAATGTTGTAAATATTACTTATAATAATTGTGAATATTAAAATTAGAACAAAAACCTAAATAAAAATAAAAAATAAAATACTTGTATACTCAAAACATAGGTATTATACTTATACGCATACCTGTATAAACTATACTTATACTTTATTAATTATACAAAACACATCAATAAAATAAAATAAAAATAGATTTACATGTATAAAAGTATGTTATAATTATATAAAATAATAAACAAAAATAATAATATTAAAAATACCTAAATAAAAATAGAATACTTAAATATATATAGATATATATATTATAAAGGGTATAAATGCAAATTTGTAAAAATATAGCTCATAAAAATAAACAAAAATCACCATAAAATACTTCATAAAATTACAAATATTTTTCATTTTATAATCAAAATTTAATTAATTCACCTGCTATTTTTAATTCATTTTATAAGGGTTTTTCGCCAAGGAATTTTCTGGTTGGTCCACGTGGACCAACCAGAGCGCTCCATTGGTTGACCTCGGTCAACTCCCTGACCGAGGTCTGTCCCTTGTCAGAAGCGGGTTTGACCCTGCTTTCATCCTTTTTTCGAGGAGGCCTCGATCACCATTTGGTGATGGCCTCGTCATGGAATCTCTCCCTCGGTCAATGGTGATTCACGCCCAAGTGATTCCTTAGGCTGTGGATCACTGACTGAGGCGGTTGGGCCTCGTTCTTCACGCCGCCCGTCAACCCCTCAAAAGAGTGCCCCCATCTTCGATTCAATCCTAATCCTTCTTCCGCCATTTTCACCCTCAAACCCCGAGTTCTTCGTGCTCCTGGTGACAGCAGGCGTCGAATAGAGCCTGGGATCAAGGCATTTGGTGTAGAATCGAAGCGATTCGACCCTCGCCGGAGCTCCGCTGTGCTTCCACGCCCGTCGTCTCTGGTGAGTTTCTTCCCCTTTTCTTTCCATTTCCTTGTAGCCTTAGCATAGAATAGCTTAGATATATAGCAGCTTTGCGTTTCGTCTAATCTATAGCCGTGAAATCTCGATCGAAATCCACGGTGGAGCTGAGCTCCGCCTCCATTTTCCAGCCACTCCCGTGATCGACCGCCGCCAGGATCACCTCCATCTCCTTCCCCTCCGCTCCGTCATCACGTCGCACCCTTCCAGATCCCTCGATCTCGCTCGGATCGAGCCATCGAGCTCCCCTCTCCGTCGCTCGTCGGAGCTCTTCACCCGAACCGCTTTTCGCCTCATCTGAACCATCGGACCCCACCGTCTTGTTCGCCTGGATTTTGTGCTCTTAACTTTGCAGGTCTGAGCCCAAGAGAAGGCTCGATCGACCTTCGACGACCCCAGGACCAGCCACCCAGGCCACCTCCGCCGTTCGAGCACCTCCGGCCGCCTCCGTCTTGTCGGAGGCCACCAGCTGACGCGGAAGGGCCCCAGGATCATTTTGCCTCTGATCCTAGGGCCGGAGCGGCCGTGTGTCGGCTGCAATCTTCGCCCGAAGTTCGCCGGGGAGGCGTTCTTCGTGAACCCCTCCCTACCGTTGGATCGAAGGCCTGCTCCAGACGTGTCATCAGCCGTCCGATACCTGCGCCTCCCCGCCGTCCGATCAAGCCTTGAAGATCTAATCTCAGCCGTCCGCGACGAAGGGGTACGCACCGTCAGATGCGCGCCACGTGGACAAGTGGGTCGCCATCGACCGCTGGATCGCGCCCCGTGGGTATTTTGCATTTTTAACCCACGATTTTTGTATTTACTTTTTAGTCCAGTAACTTTTAGTTGTAGTTTAAAAAGTTCTGTAATATTTGCACGCAGACCCTCACGTTCTCACTATTTGCACTTCAGTCCACGCCACGTCACCTCACGTGACGGTGGCGTGTGACTTTTGGGTATTTTGCAAGTTAGGCCCAGAACTTTTGTGTATTTGCAATTTCGTCCCCGTGCGTAGGATATATAATATGTTTTTGGAAATTTTGCATGTATGCCCAGCCGGTTTTCTTTAATTACAATTATGCCCCTGTGAATGGTGTTTCACGTGAGCTGCGCGTGTCTTTTTTGTGGAAATTGCATCTGAGCCCCTGAATGTTTTCATAATTGCATTTATGCCCCTGTCAGGATTAGGATTTTTGTATGCTTAGCTCATTTATTTAAAACCTCTTTTAATTGCGAAAAATTCTTAAAAAATAGGGTTAAGCTCCTGTGTGCTTCTATTTTCACGTTATATTTTTAGTTTTGGATTTTATTATATTTTCATATTTATTAAAAATAAAAAACATGCCTTTTCTTTACTATCTAGCTTAGAAAATGCCAAAAAAATATTAAAAAGTCTCGAAAAATTCCAAAAAAAATCTCTAGTGTCTATTTTACTATATTTTAGTTGCAGACCAAAAACCACTAAAAATCTCAAAAGAAAAACCTTAAAAATTTAAAAAGACTCTAAAACTTCAAAAAAATTTATAAAATCAAAGAAAACTCTAAAAAATACAAACTCAGTTCCTGTTTGCCCTTTATTTTGTTCTTTTTATTTGAAAAATAGTGTGAAAAGTTTTGATTGCTATTTGCTATTTTTAAAATTCATTTTGTTTCCAGCCAGCCTATTTTTCACTGTTTTCTATTATTCAGTATTTAAAAAATTACCAAAAACACTTAGAAAAATCCCCAAAAATCACAAAAATAGTAAAAAATCATAAAAATACTAAAAACATTTAATTTCTGAATTTTTAGTTATTTTTGTGCATTTTTAGAAATTGTTGGCCTCGTCTTTTACTCCTTTGTTTTTATTTTCCAATATTGAAAAAGAAATAAAAAATATAAAATATAAAAAGAAAATATAAAATCAGAAAACTAAAAATCAAAATATAAAAATACAAAATTAAAAATTATATAAAAAAATATAAAATTAAAAACCCACAAAAATTCTAGATTGGTTGAGTTGCTTGTTAGACCCAGGATTGGATTTTTTATCTATGCTCTACACCTTTGCTTCTTGAGTTCGACCCCTACTTGCTTGCCATTGTACATCTTTAGTAGGGTATAATAAATTTTAATCCTTGCTGTTCATTCTCTGATTGATTGTGTGGGTTAATTGTTGAAGACCGAGGAAGTTTGAGCAGTCGCATCAGCGACAGTGAGTCTGACTTGTCAAACCGCTATTTAGCGGCTCTTGTTTTCTCGCTTTTCAGTTAACTTTCAAAATATCCAAGCACGTGGATGATCCGAACGGTTACTAGGTAATCACTTGCCACATGGTGTGCTAAGGAAATTCGATGCCGCTTCACGATCCACGGCCAAGATTAGATGGCCCCTTGATGATCCAACGGTGGGCAGCTGGCGCATCCAATGACCGAGATGCGAACTGGAGTAGGCCATCAATCCAACGGTGGAAAGAGGAGAAGAAGGGACAAGGAGGAACTCCGGTAAGCCGAAGTTCCACTGCCCCGATCCTCCTCCTCCTCCATGATCATCTAAAGCCCAAGAATGACCGTGCCGACTCCTGCAAGTGTCCTCTAAATCTGGGAAGCCTCAAATGGCCAGAGAGGCGGTGTAGCGCGTCAACGAGGGTGACAAAGCTATGGACCTTCAGATACCTCTGATGGGGGTAAAAATGGCTCCATTTGTGTGTGTTGCGTTGAAACCTGCAAGAGAGAGTTACGAGGGTTGCGGGCAAACTGACGTGACCCTCTAGTGGGCAAAAAGGGGGTGGATGAAGGTGTGGATGGTGGAGGTCGGAGCAGAGCTCCGGCGTGGATACTGAGGTGGAATCAAGGCTCAAACCATCGATCGAACATGCAATAAAATCTACAGAACGAAAGCCAAGTCCTACAGCTAGCTAAAGAGTGAAGAAAAACAAACAAAAATTACCTAGACTAGCCGGGAAAGCTAGGAGATGTGGACCTTGACACCGGTAGCCGAGGAGGTGGGGGAGACCGCCACAGACGTCGTCGAGGCTCGCTAACCGTGGATGAAGGCTCCCCTGTCACAGGAGACACTCTAGAGCAAGAGAGGCGGACCTAAGCTAGGTCAAATGGGGTTCAAAATCGAATCAAAGTTGGGTGAAGGTTTATGTACAAGCGGTTGAGCAGCTCCAAAGATCGATGAAAATCAAAAGATGCAGCGATGTAATCCCCAAAGAAAGAGGCCAGTGTGTATAATCAATCAAAGGGGAGAAAAAGTGTTAAAAGGATCGAAGCCAAATGGTGAAAGGATTTGCCCCAAAAAAAGTCGAGAAGATGGGACAAAACAATGCTCTGACAGGGAGCAAACCTCGGTCAGAGAGTTGACCGAGGTAAACCAAAGGACGGCTCCGGTTGGTCCACGTGGACCAACCAGAAATCCCCAGGAAAAAAGAATTGTAAAATCTATTAAAATAATAAACGATTTCATTACTTTTAGGTTATTAAATGAATACTATTTATTTTTTCCTAAATTATTTTATTATGATTTTTATTTCTTTTTTAGAGGTTTAAAATTATAAATTACCATTTAAGGGCTATATATAGGTATATTTTTCTATATATTTTAAGATTTTATTTTTATTTTGTATTTTCATTTTTAATTAAATTTATTATTTTATAAATTTATAACTCAATTTTATACTCTTAAATAAATTTTTATTTTATTTTTCTGGTGTATTATATACAATTAAATAAATAGTTGTATAATCTATATAGATATAGATATAGGTATTTTATCTATGTATTTTATACAAGTATTTTATTTTTATGCTTTCTTGATGTTTTTATTCTAATTTTATTATGTAGATATATTATAAATAATATTTACAAAATTATAAAAATATAAAATTGCAATAATAATGAATAATAAATAAAATAAATATTTTAATCGGTATAAGTATACAATAGGGGTCCAAAACAAAGTTTAACACCGTAACTCCAAAAAATATGAAACCACCTTCATTAAATAGCTTATTAAAAGTTATATACAATTAAAGGTGATTTTTATATATAATGAGTTTTTTATTTGAGAGATACAGGTTTGGGAAGTTGGGGTTTTGGAATTTTATTCAGACCATAACGTTTTATCAGTGTATTATTTTTTTATGAAATCAAATTTATATTTTTCTATATTTAATTATCTACAACTTTCATGTACAAGGTTTATTTATTTGAAGTATAGAAAGTAGAATTAAAAATCGATCTCAAAAATGAAGGAAAAATGAATTACTAGGGATTTTTATTGGATTTTTCCCCCTTATCTCCCCCTACTTTATTCCTTGTCGACCTCGTCATCGAGATGCCTAGGTCTCGGGGTTTCGGGTCATAAAATATTTTCAATATTTTATTCTTTTTCTTTTCTTTTCTTTGTTCTATAATTTTGACTTTAAAAACCATATTTTATATAATATTTACACACAAATGCCCGAATGGTAAAATGCATGAATTAAGGCTATTTACATGCATTTACTAGGGTTTTTAAGGCCAAAATGATAGAATAAAGATTATGAAATGGAGATTCATCATCCCCCTATACTTGACTTTGCTAGTACCTCGCAAACACTTATGCAATAAGTGTATAACAAGAACAAAGAAAAGAGAAAGAAGAGAGTGGATTAAGTTTAATTATGAACTAGTCTTCATAAATTCAAAGTTTAGTGCTTTAGTCAGATCCTTGAAATTTTAGTGCGGGCGGAACCTTAATGGGAATTAGATATGAAATCCAAAAGCATTCAAGAATCCCAAAACTCTGCTTAAGTCTCCTCAATAGGCAGGTCATAAATATGTCAACTCATACGCAAACCCTTACGACTATGAATCTGACTCATACAGTGTAAGTCATGGTGTCTCTCCGCAACTTAAATGACAAAGAGAGGGACTTCTCCAGCATGTCAACCCAATGAGTCCCCAATCCAATATCTCCTTCCTCGTGGTTCAGGGTATTCCCTTCAAGTGACAACCAGCTCAAGAGGAGGGGGTGAAGAGAAGAATGGACGGTAGCTAGTGTATCTACCTATCCTAGGATGCAAGACCAGTGTAGTCAAGTCATCCAACTGTAGGCTCATATGATTTGATTTTGAAGCTCAATCTTGCTTATTGACTATACAAAATATATACACTCCGGCAGACATTTTATTTTTATACAGGCATGTCCACTTTTTTGGAGTTTTTGCTTTTGCTCTTTTTTTTGAAATACTATATACAACGGCATTTAAATATGGAGTTTTCCACTTGAGCCATCACACTATCCCTCTTTTGAAGCGTTATTGCAACCCACACTCTCTTGACATCAAAATTCATCATCACTGCACCGGTTGGGGTGCACTTCCCTCCCAAGAGGAGGACAAATGTTTCCACTTGTGTGCATCTCATACCGGCAAATCCAATCCATTCACCACTCAAACTGAGTTGAGCCAAGTGAAAGGTGCAGGTGTCCAAGTAAGGTCATTATGAACAAGAGTCGTGCGTGTGCTCTGAAATACTCTACTTAGGCAGTCAAGAATCTGTTGAACCAAGTCTCGCGATCCTCAAAGAATTAAGTCAACTAGATATGAAGTACCTCAATTCCAACTCCTATAAGGTTCATGTTATTAGGTAGATTTTAAGGTCCAACTAAGCTCCAATCTCGGATTTTACTTAGACTTTTTCAATTATCAAACTCAATCCAAAAAATGTGAATGTTATGCAAATGCTATGCAGAAAGCAGAAAATATTTTTATGATGAAATTTTCAAGGATTTTGAACTTTTTATGGATTTTTGAAAAAGATGATGCATATGCATTTTTTTTTGTTTTTACAAAAGATTTTGCACATGTTTTTATGATTTTAAGTTTTTCAAATGTTTTTGGGCTTTTTGAAAAGAAAAGATTTTGGCTAAAAACTAGGTACAAGCATTTACACGGGAATATATCTTATATTTACAAGAATTAGAGTTTAAGAATTTACAAGGGGTAAGCGGTCAATTTTATAAATATACAAACATTTTAATAAAAATTTTAAGGTGATTTATATATTCTTCAAACTTATTTGAAAACTATAGTCCAAAATAATTTTTACAAACAATTTTTTCAAACAAGTACACACATTTGAAAATCATTTTGCAAAGGTTTTTAAAAAAGTATATATAGATTTTTCAAATATTTTTGCAATCGTTTTCCAAATATTTACAAATAGTTTTTCAAACATTTTTATTTCACACAAAGAAAATCAAATTTTTCAAAACAAAACAATTTTTACAAAGGTTGAAAATATTGAACAAAATGTTTTCCAAAATAGTTTTCAAAAGACTTTTCAAAAGGATTTTCAAAGTATTTTTCAAACGATTTGAAAAAAATAATTTCACCTTATTTATTAATCAGTAAATACAAAAAGAATTTGAGGAATAATAACATCTTTTATTCAGTGATTTTAAAGAATTTAATTAGTGTTTTTATCCATAGTTATTAACAAAAATACAAAAGTATGAGTTATGGCTAAAGTATATACGATGCATATGCGACCCCCCTATACTTAGCTTGAGCTATGACCTCATAGATCAGAGAGAAAATAGAAGACATAACTCATACTGAGTATACAAAAATCTAAAGAATAAATGAATGAATCAATGAACGAATGAAAAGTTGACCGTCCCCCTATACTTAGGATCAAATAATCCTAAGTATAGCAGACTGTACACAAAGTAGGGAGGATCAAGGGTGGGAATGAATAGATCGTACTCAGACTATCTCCCCCTATACTTATGGTAAGATATCCCTAGTTATAGACAAGAAGAGGAGACAATGGAGAGGAACGAAAAAGTGAAAGAACTTGAGGTGCACACCCCCCCTATACTTAGGACAAAGTACGTCCTAAGTCTAAAAGGCTGACGACAAGGGGCGACACCCTTTTTAGTAGAAAAAGCAAATAAAAAAGGAAAAGAAGAAAAGAAGAAAGGAGATGAAGATGGAAGAAGAGATCAGAGAGAATGTAAAAATCACTCTCCCTATACTTAGGGTGAAAGAAGCCCTAAGTATAGGCAACAACAGGAGTGGTGAAACGGAACGAAAACTAAACACTCGGCTCATCCATCCCCACCCCCCCATACTTAGTTTTAAGTATGTCCTAAGCAAGGCAAACACAAGAATGGGTGGATGCGCAATACGGGAGATGGACAGATGTAAACGATATAGGATATGCAACAGAGTGGATGTACAAAGATCAAGAAGGTTGAAAGATGACACGAACCGATCAGGGTCAACATGGTGTAGGCCCTCATTGGTCCTAGAGTCTGAAGGCACAGACGGGGGAGTGGAATAAGTATGACTAGGTCCGGCCTTGGGGGTCTCGCGGATATTAAAGTGAAAAGGGACGAACTCATCATCATCGGAAGAAGTGTAGTCAGAGTCGTCCTGCGAGGTCTCATCTAGGTCAAAACTAAAGGAACGAACTAGTCGGTGGAAGTAGTCGAATCATTTTCATCCTCTACAGTCTAAACCCGATCATCTTTCTCATTAAAAGGCCCTAATTCCTGAATAAAAGCAACAAGATCAAATTCGGCCCTAGACTCATCAATATCTGCCCTCTACTCAATGGTGTCAATCATGTAAATCCCGCAGATATCATTAATGCATCGCCAATCACCGGAAGCAGAAACTCTAAGGTCTATGCTTTCTGAGTCTTCCTCCTTAAAGATGAATTCTCGGGTCTCATCATCGGTGCTAAAGAAAGTCTCTCTGATATCTGCATATAGATCATAGGCCTCGGGGTCGGCTAACACAGGCACACTCTTGTGGGATGCCGGTCTCTAGTCGATGGTGGGTGTGGTGATCAACACATCGCTCCCGATATCAGAACGGAAGCAAATCTCTACTGATATGCAATCAATAACGGATCTCGCAGAGGCGAGAAATGGTCATCCCAAGATGATTGGAGGACACTCCACAGCGGAGATCTCCATGGGCAAAACAACAAAATCTGTCGTGAAGCTCATGCCCTGAATCAGAATGATGACGTTCTCAAGAATACCCGTCGACCTCTTTATTGATCCATCAACAAATTGTACTATCATTCTGGTTTTCTTGAGAAGACTAAGATGAATAGACTGTACCAACGAGAAGGGTATTATATTAATCGATGCACCGCCATCAAGGAGAGTGTTGTCACATAAATGGTTAGAGATGGTGCAACTCACTAGAGGTGTGACAGTGGTCCTTTTACTAGAAGATGGACGATGGGCGATGGCGTGGGCAGTGGCCATGGTCAAGATATGATGCTCAGATATGCTCCTCCACTTTCTCTTCTTATTATGAGGAGCAGATAATTGGGTCATGGCCTGGCAAAGAGGGGCATCAATAATCTCATGAAAAGCGGCCACCACTTTGGGTTCATTCAACATTAATTTGAATTTTTAGATCTTCCCCATACAAGGGAGGAGATCGGAATCATTATATACACAATGACATCCAAGCGCAATATGTACAGTGGCATCCCCGGAGTCAAAGATGGGGCTAGAAGTGTGTGAATGTGTGGTTGAAGGGTCTGGCAGATGGTACCATTCCTCGCAGTCTGAATCAACCAAAGGTCTCCTGAATTCTTTTTGGATTTTTAATTTTTTTCTTATTTTTTGTATTTTTGGCGATTGCAAGCTCTCATGAAAATCCTCAAATGAATCCATATCGTTAGATCGTGAAGCATACATATGGCTCTTATTTAGGCAGGTGAGGTCATCAATCCTCAAATTCATACGCTCCATGAACTGGGTTAAGGTCTCAAGTGTGGAGATCGTGAGAGGTGATTCAAACAGGTCAGTCTCGGGTGGATGTAAAGTTGGAAAATACGAAGGTTGGGGTGGATGCGAGTAGACGTCCGAGTCCTGACACTGTGACTGGGGCAGGTATGTACAAAAAGTAAGAGGAAGGTCCTCATGAAAAAAGTGAGGTGGACCGACTGGAGGGTACAAAGGATCTGCAAAGTCCGGATAGAAATCGCTCCATTCGGCCATCTCAAAATGAAAAGGAAAATGATCAGGAGAGCACGATGGTCAAATCAAGAGACGTGAAGAAAAATGTGCAAATGCGCAGAGGCGATCTAGAATACACACAAGCAAACACAAACAAGCATACACAAAACAAACCCTCAATTCACCTACTCAACTTGGTAGAGATAGAAAAAATCAGTCTTTTTATCTTGTCTGTTTTAGAGTGAGGTGAGAAGTCCAAAAGTTGCACAAACGCTTTTGGGGCTGAATGGGATTTTGGCACTAATCCTTAGTGTGTGTGTGTGAACAATGTAAAACGAAGACAGTGAGGGGATTACTCGCCCCAAGACAAGGTTTTTCTTTTTTTGTTGATTTTAGAGTCAAGTAATATTAACAGTCCCAATTTTATTTGATGATTACTTTTTTTGGATTTTTAGTGAGAAATGCACGAGCCTAATGTGGAGTCAATTTTACTTAGCACCTTGGTTGGCAAAATCAGAGGGAGAGTCCGAAAAGCAATGCAAATGGCAAAACGATGATGAATGCTAAAGCATAAATGCTCACCTTGCCTCCAACACTCTACATGCAAGGATGCTCAACAGAATTGAAACATATATGCAAACGCAAGTCGATAAAAGCACTCTAAGTTCCGAATTTGCAATTATCGTGAAGAACAATGTTTCAAAATTTCCAAACATAGACTATAGGAGCATGCAAAGATTATTAGGTGTTTGGACCTAATGCTAACGACAAGCAGTTCCTACAACTAAGGACTCAATCACACAAAAGAAATAAAACAAAATCGATAAACAAATAAATAAAAAATGCGAAGGAAAACTGACAAAAATCGCGGTGAGCCCCCAAGTGAACAAACACTTGGAAATTGGGCCCGAGTGTCCAGAGCCCAGAGTACCTATATTAATACAAATAATAAGGGTCTCTCTCACTTTAATTACACAACTAAATGCAATAACATAAATACAAGAAGATTGTCTTCAAAATTCTCTCCAAGTCTGCCTCGGTGCAAGGTCAAGGCCACCTTATGTGGGTGCTTAGGCACTCCAGAGAGAAGCTCCGCCCTCGATCTGTGTTCCTCGTACAAAATCAACAAGAGGGGTGATTAGACAAGTCAAGAAATTATATCAAATAATGAAGCAAATAAATAAAACTGCAAAAATAGACAAATAATCATAAGCACAGATAATATCAATCTATGCTTTGTTGCTTCCCGACAACAGCGCCATTTGTTGAAGAGGATCTTGCAGAGGTCTAGAGATTTCACAAGGCGAGAAATCCAGTCGTCGAGTTGACCTCACACGAAATCTTGCTTCAAACAACAATTAACCCACAACAGATGATCAAATAATGAAAAGCATGTGCACAGTTAAAATTTATTATAACTCTGCAACAAAGATGTGTATAGTTGCTAGTATGTGTAGAGTGTCGAACAGAGGGAACAAGCAGGATAGATCAGGGTAAAATTGCTCAAAAAAGCGACTGTGATGTATTCGTCTATATAAGTGCTATTTTTTGGTGGTTTTAGTTTTAATTTTTTTATTTTCAATTTTATATTTTGATTTTTAATTTTCTAATTTTTTATTTTCTTTTTATGTTTTATATTTTTATCTTTTATTTTTCGTTTAAAATAGAAATATAAAGCTATATAGAGTATTTATACAATATAAACTAGGGTTAATATAAAAATTAAAAAATGTTCAAAAATAAGAAAAAAAATATTTTGGGGTTTTACTTATTTTTTTACTGTTTTTGTGATTTTTTTAAGAAAACTTACTATTTTTTTTAGATTTTTAAAGTCAAAAATCCCCCAAAAAATAGGGCATCGATATAAGCCGAAATTAAAATGGGGATTAAAAATAAAAAATAGTATTAAAATTGCTCCAAATTTATTTTTATATAAATATAATAATATAGAGGAAATTCAGAACTAAAAATTATATTTTTGTGATTTTTTAAGCATTTTTAAAATTTTTATAACGGATTTAGGGGTTTTGCAATTTTTATGAGTGTTCTTTTACATTTTTTAGTGATTTTTGGTCTGAAGTTGTAAAATACTTAAATAAACATGAATTTTTTTTTGAATTTTTCAAAATGGTTTTTATAATTTTTATATATCTTCTAATACAAACATGAATAAAAATGCATGTTTAATAAATAACTTCAAAAATGCAAAATAAAAATGTGGCGTTAAAGTAGAGTAAAACAGGAAGCTATAGCTATTTTTTGGGATTTTTCGAGATTTATAAATGTATGAAATAAATAGAGACATCAAAGAGAAAATGCAACACTAGTAAGGGTATTTTTATAAATATATAAAAAGCAAGGGCCTGAGTGCAATTTTTCCTTATAGGACCAATTATAAATACATAAATCCCGAGGGTATCCCTGTAAAAACTCCAAAATCACGTATCAGAACTCTTGCTCCACTGGTAGGGACTCAAACATAATTTCCCAAACACTTGGGGGTTGAATTGCAAAATGTCCAAAAAATTATAACTGCATTAAAAATTGCAAGGATTGAAAAAAAAAGCTCTAGGGGCCCATCCGCAAAATGCACGCCTCACGTGGGTGGCCACATGAGGTGCGCTGGCATGGACCTAACAACAAATACCAGGAGTTCCGAGGCCTAAGTGTGAAATTTACAAAATTATAAGGCAACAAAGGAAAGTTGATATATTATTAAAGAAATACAAAAAATGCACAGGGGTTAACTTTCAAAATACCCAAGCG
Source organism: Ottelia alismoides (assembly GCA_037367405.1). Lineage (NCBI taxonomy): Eukaryota > Viridiplantae > Streptophyta > Magnoliopsida > Alismatales > Hydrocharitaceae > Ottelia > Ottelia alismoides. Next base: position 818,192 of record JAZKJV010004000.1, read on the forward strand.
CGCGGATGATCGAACGGCTGCTAGGAAATCACTTGCCACGTGGTGTGCTGAGGAAGTCTGATGCCGCTTCGTGATCCACGGCCAAGATTAGATGGCCCCTTGATGATCCGACGGTGGGCAGCTGGCGCATCCAACAACCGAGATGCGAACTGGAGCGGGTCGTCAATCAATTGGTGGAAAGAGGAGAAGCAAGAACTGGGAGGAACTCCGGTAAGCCGTAGTTCCCCTACCCTGATCCTACTCCTCCGTGATCGTTTGAAGCCAAAGAACGACTGTGCCAACTCCTGCAGGTGTCCTATAAATCCAAGAAGCGTCAAAATGGCCGGAGAGGCGGTGTAGCGCGTCAACGAGGGTGGCGGAGCTATGGACCTCCAGATACCTCCAGTAGGGGTAAAAAGGGCTCCAGCTATGTGTTTTGCGTCGAAACCTGTAAGAGAGAGTTACGAGGGTCGCGGGCAAACTGCCGCGACCCTCCAGTGGGCAAAATGGGGGCAGACGAAGGTGTGAATGGTGGAGGTCGGAGCAGAGCACCTGTGTGGATACTCAGGTGGAATCAAGGCTCAAAACATCGATCAAACATGCAATAAAATCTACAGAATGAAAGCCAAGTCCTACAACTATCTAAAGAGCAAAGAAAAATAAAACAAAATTACCTCGACTGGTCTGGAAAGCTAGGAGTTGTGTACCTCGACACCGATGGCCGGCGGAGGTGGTGGAGACCGCCAGAGACGTCACCAAAGCTCGCTAATCGTGGATGAAGCTTCCCTGTCACATGAGACACTCCAGAGTAAGAGAGGCGGACCTAAGCTAGGTCAAATGGGGTTCAAAATCGAATCGAAGTTGGGTGAAGATTTATGTACAAACGGTCGAGCATCTCCAAAGAACGATGAAAATCAGAAGATGCAGCGATGCAATCCCCAAGAAAAGAGGCCGGCGTGTATCCTCGATCAAAGGGGAGAAAAAGTGATGAAGGGATCAAAGACAAATGGTGAAAGGATTCACCCCAAAAAAGTCGAGAAGATGGGACAAAACAATGCTCTATCAGGGAGCAGACTGACGTTCCCCCGCCCTCACGCGCGCTGCGCGTGGCGGGGGTCTCGGGCTTTGGGCCCGGCCGGCGAAGGTCGATGGGCTGGCGGAGGGGTGCGGTGGGCCAAGCGCCTGGAGGTGCTTCTGGTCGTCGGAGTCGCAGCCGCTGGAGGTTGATGAAGGCGACGAAGAGATGGCGATGGCGGAGTCGAGGAAGATGGAGGTTGATGGCGTAGCGTTGGCGATGGCGTGTCGGTGAAGCGTCGTTGGCGAGATGGTCGAGGGTGCTAAGCCGGAGGAGGAGCACCGGCGCTGCGCCGGCGTTGTGTACGGCGTGGTCGATGAGGCGGTGGATGCTGGAGAAGGCGTTGTAGTATAGTGGTGAGTATTCCCGCCTATCACGCGGGTGACCCGGGTTCGATCCCCGGCAACGGCGCCATCTGACGAATCCGGAAATGCAGCTTTTAAGAAGTTGTTTTTATCGTGTCGTTCGTTGTAGGCGGCAATCGGAAACGATCAAGAAAATACCACAAATAAATTATCCAATTTGTAATCTCGTGGTTTTATGTTTATTTTACTTGGGCAAGTCCCAAGGTCGATCACAAGGAGGCAAAGGAACAACCTAGAATTAAGTCTATCAAAGTTCGTGTTCGGTTTTCGAGGCGGTCTTTTTTTGGAATTTTCAATGCAATAAAGGATGCAAAATGCAAATTTGGCCTTATTTTAGGGACTAAAATGTAAATGTCAATCAAACAATGTCCGAAAAATACGAAACTTGGCCACAATGTAAACTATAATGAAATGGATGCACTGTAATTTTTTTGGAATTTCTTGTACAACGAACGACACGATAAAAACAACTTCTTAAAAGCTGCATTTCCGGATTCGTCAGATGGCGCCGTTGCCGGGGAGGCAAACGGCTTAGATTTCTGTCTAATTCTTTTTTTATTCGGTTTTCCGCATTCGGGTAGTCTGACCCCCGAATTTTTCATTGTAAATTTCATTTTTTTTCTCTGCAATTTATTTTCAGCATTTATTTTTCATATTATTTTGAGTCACTCTCTTACATTTTCTCTCTTATTTTTCTTGCGAGCTACCTTGTACGTGGAGCGGTTTTCAATAACCGACGCAACTTCACCGAAGTTGTTTTTATCGTGTCGTTCATTGTAGGCGGCAATCGGAAACGATCAAGAAAATACCACAAATAAATTATCCAATTTGTAATCTCGTGGTTTTATGTTTATTTTACTTGGGCAAGTCCCAAGGTCGATCACAAGGAGGCAAAGGAACAACCTAGAATTAAGTCTATCAAAGTTCGTGTTCGGTTTTCGAGGCGGTCTTTTTTTGGAATTTTCAATGCAATAAAGGATGCAAAATGCAAATTTGGCCTTATTTTAGGGACTAAAATGTAAATGTCAATCAAACAATGTCCGAAAAATACGAAACTTGGCCACAATGTAAACTATAATGAAATGGATGCACTGTAATTTTTTTTGAATTTTTGGATGCAATATGAATTTTTTATGGATTTTTAAATGCAGACAAAATGATTTTTAATATTTAATTTTAATAAATATCAAACCTACTTATTTTCAAGAATCAAAATTATCTGAGATCTATCACTTGGTGACGGATCTCAGAAAAATCCTAAACCTCGAAAATGTGGGGTTTAATACCTACTAAAAATTAAATACTAAAATATGCAAAATGATTTTTACAGGACAAAATATGCATGCAAATGCAAATCTTTTTGGGCACAATGTTAAGAATAATTAACTCTATAAGATGTGATTTTTCGAGAATTTTTAGAGCAACGGTTAGTCACTTATCAATTTCAGAGCAGAAAATGAGTAAAATACGCAAATTTTCACAAAACAATTATTTATTAATTAACCATCAATCACAAAATTACCCACAACATGTCAAAGCGTAGAGGATCAATTAACCAACATCATGTAATTTTTGGATTAAGAAAATAATGTAGATAAGATGTTCAAAACACAATGGGAATGCAGGGGTACAGATGCAAATAATTAAATAAAATATAAAAAGCTGCAGGGGGGACTTAAGAGCAATTACCAATAAAACCAGGGTCTTTCTGCAATTTTTCCAAGGGAGCACGTGCGTCGCACGTGCCCCTTGGATGGCGGGGGCTGCTGTGCGAATAGGGGATCTCCGGGGGGCTTCCAGCAATTTCACCCTCAGTCACGTGCGGGGCACGTGACCTGAGGTTGCGTGAGCCTGACGTTCCCCCGCCCTCACGCGCGCTGCGCGTGGCGGGGGTCTCGGCTTTGGGCCCGGCCGGCGAAGGTCGATGGTCTGGCGGAGGGGTGCGGTGGGCCAAGCGCCTGGAGGTGCTTCTGGTCGTCGGAGTCGCAGCCGCTGGAGGTTGATGAAGGCGACGAAGAGACGGCGATGGCGGAGTCGTGGAAGATGGAGGTTGATGGCGTAGCGTTGGCGATGGCGTGTCGGTGAAGCGTCGTTGGCGAGATGGTCGAGGGTGCTAAGCCAGAGGAGGAGCACCGGCGCTGCGCCGGCGTTGTGTACGACGTGGTCGATGAGGCGGTGGATGCTGGAGAAGGCGTGGTGACGCCGGAGCGGAGCCGGAGTTGCTCTGGCGGCGAAGGTGCACTGAGGATGGTGGTGTTCGGCGAAGAAGAAGTCGAGGCGGATGGCGTTGTTGTCGAGGCGGAGACGGTGGTGGCGCGAAGACGAAGCGGTGGTCAATGACGGTGTAGCGAGCGGAGTTGGCGGAGAAGGTGTCGTTGGCTCGACGCAAGAGGCGGAGCAGGAGCAGCTGGCACGGGGGCGCGGTGCTGCGACGAGCCACGAAGGCTCGGATCTCGTCGGAGAAGACGAGGGCACCGGGCTGTCACCACCGGTGTCCTCGGCTCGTGCAGTCGGCGGATGTTGATGAGAAGGGACTGTGGCAGTGTTTAAATAGGAGACGGGGGCTGCTCGGCGATGGAGGCGCGATTGGGAGATCGGGGTGATCGGTGATGACCGAGATTGAAGGAGAAGAGATACGCGGCGGTCGGAGCGGGATATGGCGGCGCGAGATTCGCGGCGAAGATGGAATTCACAGCGGAGGTCTCAAAGAGGCGGCGTGCGATTTCTTTCCAAAGGGGGGCTGAGGAGGACGATGAACAAGCACCGTCCGATCGGCCGAGATCGGGCGGTCCTGCTCATGCCACGTGGCGGTATAAGGCGAGAGGAGGAGGTGCACGTGCGGAGCACGTGCACTTGGAGGCACGTGCGACACACGTGCGTCTCTTTTTTTTAAATTTTTTTTAATAAAACGGATTATAAATAAACCCAAAAATGGGTGACACGTGGCGGCACCAGGTGCTGCCACATGTCAGCACCAAAAAAATTCCGAAAATAAATATCTTGTAAAATCGATAAAAAATAGTAAATGACCTCGGATCGAAAAACTTTCTTCACAAAAAATGCTCGTCTCGATGAGATCTACAACTTTCATGAAAACATCAAAACCAAAATCGATCATTTGCACAAAGTGAATTTTTGGGGTATCCCATGTACATAGAATACCTTGATTTTTGGGTTTTATAATTTTTATGTCATTTTTAAACAAGATAAAAATCCGGAAAAATATGGAAAAATCAAAGATAAATAAAAGACACTTAATTCTAATTTTTTTTGGATTTTTATTGATTAAGAAAATATATACATAAAATACAAGGTCAAAACCGCGAAAATGTACAATGTACAAAAGAGGCCCAAAACCCAACTTTCACATATGAGCTCCGATTCACTTGAACTTGGTCTTGTTTTGAAGGTAATTGAATGCACATTAGTTAAAAAGTGAGTAGGATTAAATCGGACACTGGATGGAGAAGATATGTGGCTTTTAGTCCGAAAATCCTGAAATTAGGGTTTGGGTTTTTGGTCCACTTATTTGGGTTAGTTATTTTTTTGTATTTTTCTTTTATTCTTGTTAGTGATATGTACACAGTGGAATGGTTTTGAGTTATTCGGAGTTAGCATGAATGTGTTAAAAATCTGGGAAGTTAGGCTTATTTACAGGTCATTTTGGCTTGGATTTTTGGCTTCTTATTTTGTGCAGATTTTTGTGCTAAAATACAATTCTTATGAAAACATGCATGAATGCTAATTATGCAAAAAAGATGCAAGAATGCTGTTGATTTTGAGGGATTTGAGCTTAATAAATGAGATTTAGAGTGATGAATACGAGATTCATCATCCCCCTATACTTAAACCATGCTCGTCCCTGAGCATCAAAAAGAAATGCCATGAGGTGAAATGAGATTGGGTTCCATACCAAGACTATGAGCTGAAGGTGAAAGTAAGCCTAAACTCAACCTTTGGATTATTTGTGTGTCGGAACTTCTGTGAGACTTAGAATTTTAAAATGAACAGCCCTCAAGTTCTACACATCATTGCTACAGTTTCGGCTCAAAAGTCATCTTAGATCAATCATCTTCCCAAAGTATACTCTTTGAACATTGAATAACCGACTCTTGTGTGTGAAATATTTTAGCTCTTCCCACCCAGAATGCCGGACTACCGCGCAAGCCTCCTCTCCAATAACTCGTCCTCGGGGAGTCAGGTATTTCCTTCTAAGGTCTGTCGCGCTGTGTTCACAATCGAATTGGGGGGAGAAGATAGAAGAATGAGAAAAGAACTGGAGGTTGGCCAGTGTAGTCACCTCTCCTTGTGAAGATGGCCATTGTAGCCGAGTCTCCACCAAGATCTGCAGGTTTCTGGAAGCTTGGACCTTTTTGGTCAGATTTTATTTGGTAGTTGCTTCTTTGTATTTGGAATTTTTGGTGGTTCTGCTTGGATCTTGTTGTGCCCCTACAGATATAGAATCTTTTGTTTCCGTACATTTTTTGGGGTCTTAGAAAAAATTGTGCCCAGCCGTCCATCCCTTTTCCGAAGCTTTATTTCAACCCATACTCCGGTCTTTAGATTTCCACGCTACCAGAAAAGAAACTCACACAGTCTTCCAACATCCCATCTGAGTTGAGCTAAGTGCATAGTGCGAGAGTACAAATTAATTCCCTATTCCAGAGTTGTACCCAGAATGAAGAGACCAGGTTAGACACTAAGAGTCAAACGCTGTACATTGTCATGTGGAACTCAAACAATTAAGTCAACGACCTGAAGACTCTAAAATCCTATTTCTCGGTGAAGTTCCTCTGAAAATTAGGTGGATTAAGGTCAAGTCCAGACCACTCTCGGTTTCGGCTCATAACTCGGTTCAAAACCCAAAGACTTTTCACATATGCAAATGCGATGCTTGATGAAATGCGAGTGTGTGAAATGCAGACAAAAAAATTTTTTTTTATTTGTAATTTTTTTTATTTATGCAAAAAAATGAATAAGAAGCCATTTTTTTTTCAAAAATTTTGGGTACAGTCAGTGTTAGTGGCAAAACATTTTTTTTCTCTCTTTTTTTTATTCTTTTTTTTAGTTAACAATACCCACCCCGTAAATACATATAGACTTACGCACAAGTACGAGGTATGGCTAAAATATATACACAGTATATATATAGACCCCCCTATACTTAGCGAGTGCTGTGTCCTCAAAGCACAAGAAGCGTAAAGAAGACATAGCTCGGGCTAAGCGTAAGAGAGTGAAAAAGAAAAAGATTTACAAAATCGCCCCCCTATACTTAGACTGTGAATAGACTAAGTATAGAAGAAGAGCGGAAAAGAAAAGAAAAAAAAATTGAAGCGGTGAGGGTATGTGAACGAGGAGAGTATATACAGGTGGACGTTGGTTCCCCCTATACTTAGGCTTTGGTCAGCCTAAGTATAAAAGAAGGGAGGAGGCGAGTCGATCTGGAGGTGTAGTGTGATGGTATATATAGATGGCATCGGTCCCCCCTATACATAGGCCTTGGCCTAAGTAGAGGAAGAAGCTGTACAAGGAGACTGATGTGGTCGGGAGGGAGGGTGGTTAGCCGATGATTAAGGCGGTTTTCGGCTAATCTTCTTGTGAGCCTGCGGTGGGAGATCGTAATGAGTTTGAGATGAAGTATATGATTCCCAACTATTATCAGTGTCATCCTCAGAAAAGTCATGATGGATAGTGGACGAAGTGTTTGAGTCAGATGAAAGATATCCATCATCAGAGTTATCCTCAGAGGAATAATATTTGAAAGTGGACATACTCCAGATGTTCATGTCTTTTTGTTTCTTCAATTGTTTCCTCAAGCTTCGTTCCTTTTTAAGATCAATCGATTTGTCCTCAGATGAATATTCAGATGCTCCGGTCTCAGTCAGCTCATAAGAAATAATTCCATTGTACTTGTGGAAGGTAGGAGCATCAGCTTTGGATGAGTAATAATTAGGAACGGGAGTTGTCCAACGAGAATCGAATTTTGGATCCTTGCGAAGATATGGCTTTATAGATGCCGAACAGACTTCACTCATGTAGACTACCTTTTCCGGACCTGATGAGGGATCATCAACCGATTCCTCTTCCGAAAGATCAAAGGTGACTTTCTTTTTCTTGTTTCGTGAAGATGTCAGTTCACTTGAGTACCCGGATGAATAGCCATTGAAATTCTTCTCCTTGGTCGGTGTTCGGGCTACGTGTTCGTTCTTTGTTTCCTGAATGTTGGTGCACTCTTGATTTGGGAGGATTTGATCAAGATAATCAGAGTATGTTGCTCCAGGGTGCGACCATGCAAATGTCTCAGGATCGTAGTAGAAGGATTTGTCTATTTTGAAATCTGCGAGAATTGAGATATCGGGGAGAGTCTCTAAACCAATAGTCTCATTAACAAACGCAATCTCAGGTGTAGCAGCGGGGTAGGGCTCTTCTACCGTTTCATGGTTGCGGTTGTTGGGGACTTCATGGGTTACCTCAGAAAATCGTGCTTCCTCAAAGACTGTATCAGATCGTAGTGATTCCATTGCCGTAAAATTGATTTCCCAAGTCTCACAATCGATACTCGCCTTGGCCAATGCCAAGAATGGTTTTCTGAGAATGATTGGAGACTGGGTGAATTCTCCTTGATGCTCAATATCAATGATCGTGAATTCTACCTTGAGCGGAGCGCCTTGGAATTTCATGATGACAGAAATGGTTCCTCTCGGCCTTTTATCGACCGATCCGCTAATTGTACAATCTCTCGTATCTTCCGAATCGGTCCAAGTTTGAGTTCGTGAAATACAGAGGTCGGGAGGATATTGATCGGTGAATCGTCATCAATACGAGCATGTGTAAAAATTGTGTCTTTGATTTCGCAGTCAAATCTGGGCAACCGCTTCACTATGCGGCTCTTGGTTTTTCTCCTCAACACCAAGGAGGAGGCCATTGACAAGATATGTCTTTCAGTTTATGTTCTAATCCTTCCTGACTTTTTGAGTATTAATCTGTCCATTAGAAATTTCTTAAGGTCAGGGAAGTGTTCAATGGCCTTTATAATGGGAAGTTCAAAAATCAAGTATTTTTCCAGTGCTTCCCGTAAAGCAGTATCCAAATTTCTCAGATTTTCTTCAGATTCAATTTTTATGAGATTTTCTGGATTTTCAATTTTTTTTGTATTTTCTGTGTGGTGTGGCGGTGTGGTGTCTTCCTTAGATGAGAAGGGGCCGTGATATTCAGAGTTTGGGGCAGCGGAATAATCGTTCCTAGGGGAGTAATAAGAAGAGGTGTTGATATTAGAATCATCCCTTGGTTTTTGAATATCCTCAAAATTTTCATCATTGGACCCAATCATTTCCTCATTTATATCCGATCCACCATAGAATGAGATTACTCGGTCGGTAAATTTTTGAAATTTGTCCTCCATCAATTCGAATCTTATTTTTATCCTCGAAACATTATCCTCACAATTTTGTTCATGATCAATCATAGGAGCACTTGGATTTTGTTCAATGATTCCGTCTTCTATTTTTCTGTACATGCGGAGAGGAGAATTTCTTGCAATATCCATTATACGATCATTTCTTGAAAATTTCTCCTCAAAAATTATGGAAGGAGGCTGCTCATATGGTACCGGCATGTGTATTTGATCTGAGTAGAGTTCGGTCCTTTGATCATGTTTGGTCAGCTCTTGATATTGTGGAATCGACATACAGGGTTTATATGTGTCTAGGAGGTCTGTCCAGTCCTCTGTATGGGTTTCATGTCTGACGAGGGATCTGTCGTGGTCAATCCAACGCTGATGATCATTAAGTGCATGTCCTTCCATCTGGGTTTGGTTTCTCTGCCAGTCGTGGGATTTAAAGGGATTTCGATCTTGAAAGGTTTCATTGGCGAGAGATTGAGAATGAGGTGCTTCAGTCCAAGATGGTAAGTGGTCATTTCTGGTTGGATGTTTTGAGTAAGGATTCAATGAGGTGGTCGAACTCATTAGCGGTTGAAAGTTTCCCGCAAATGTTGGAGGATTAAACGAAGAGGAAGTAGTGGATTTGGGCCAAACCGACATAGGTTTGTTTTCATAGTGGTGTTTGGTCATTTTTGAAGGAGTTGAGAGAAATGATGGGTTGGATCTGAAATTTGGAAAAATTTTCCATGATGAGATTAAAATCCAGAGATGGGAGAGATGATTGTATGGGACAGAAAATTTTATCAAATGTGCGGCTATTGATCTTTGATATCGGTTCACGCACACCAATACAAACACAAATCAAACCCCGGGTTCACCAACTCACACAATGAAGCCGTAAGATTTCAGCTATTATCTTTTCAATTTTAGTTGGTGATAATTCAATCTTGGCAAAAATTTAACGAGCTGAGATTTTGGATTTGGGCTCTATCCTTAAATGTCGTCTCTCGCCCCTCAGAAAAAAATAAAATCATCCAAGGTCGGGGTTGCTCTCCCGCAGAAATTCTTGATTTTATGGGTTATTTGAGATCAGATATATTTAGCAGTCCCGATTTTAATGAGGTGATCACTGAAAAATTAGATGAGCACAAATACACGTCTACCGTTCAGTCCCAATTTCCTTTAAAGTTATGTTATAAAACAAGAGAGAGGAATTTGAGAAAAGCCGATGCACGCGGAAAACTTATGATGAATGCTCAGTTAGAAGACTTACAGCGAATCCTCGCAATCTCCATGTGGGATGCTAGACAGAATTTAAAAATTATTCTAAATGAAATGCAGGCCGATGGAAAACCGCACCTAAGCAGAAAGTTCTATTAGCGGGAAGAATTGATTTAAGTTTGGATAAGTTGAACGATCTATGTGCGTCTCAATTAAAGTGGAGTGTGGCTTAAGATCCTACGAGCACAACCAAAAATATAAATGCTCTGAGTGTCGTATGTGCAGGTCTATCCTAATCGCCACTCAAGTCGGGCCCCACCCTCTCCAGAGAGTGAAACAGGCCACGACACACCACAGAATAAAGTCAGAGGTCTTTCTACACACGCGAGAGTCCAAACGGACACCGCTGTAAAATTGCAAAAAATTTAAAAATTACAAGAATTAAAAATCTAAACTCTACGCTCTCTCACGACTTGACTCGATCTTAAATTAATTGCGGTTTTTGCAAGAGTCGGTGAAGTTGCGTCGGTTACTGAAAACTGCTCCACGTACAAGGTACCTCGTAAGAAAAATAAGAGAGAAAATGTAAGAGAGTGACTCAAAATAATATGAAAAATAAATGCTGAAAATAAATTGCAGAGAAAAAAAAATGAAATTTACAATGAAAAATTGGGGGGTCAGACTACCCGAATGCGGAAAACCGAATAAAAAAAATTTAGACAGAAATCTAAGCCGTTTGCCTCCCCGGCAACGGCGCCATCTGACGAATCCGGAAATGCAGCTTTTAAGAAGTTGTTTTTATCGTGTCGTTCGTTGTAGGCAGCAATCGGAAACGATCAAGAAAATACCACAAATAAATTATCCAATTTGTAATCTCATGGTTTTATGTTTATTTTACTTGGGCAAGTCCCAAGGTCGATCATAAGGAGGCAAAGGAACAACCTAGAATTAAGTCTATCAAAGTTCGTGTTCGGTTTTCGAGGCGGTCTTTTTTTGGAATTTTCAATGCAATAAAGGATGCAAAATGCAAATTTGGCCTTATTTTAGGGACTAAAATGTAAATGTCAATCAAACAATGTCCGAAAAATACGAAACTTGGCCACAATGTAAACTATAATGAAATGGATGCACTGTAATTTTTTTGGAATTTTTGGATGCAATATGAATTTTTTATGGATTTTTAAATGCAGACAAAATGATTTTCAATATTTAATTTTAATAAATATCAAACCTACTTATTTTCAAGGATCAAAATTATCTGAGATCTATCACTAGGTGACGGATCTCAGAAAAATCCTAAACCTCGAAAATGTGGGGTTTAATACCTACTAAATATTAAATACTAAAATGTGCAAAATGATTTTTACAGGACAAAATATGCATGCAAATGTAAATCTTTTTGGGCACAATGTTAAGGATAATTAACTCTACAATATGTGATTTGTCGAGAATTTTTAGAGCAACGGTTAGTCAATTATGAATTTCAGAGCAAGAATTGGGTAAAATATGCAATTTTTCACAAAATAACTATTTATTAATTAACCGTCAATCACAAAATTGTCCACAACATGTCAAAGTGTAGAGAGTCAATTAACAAACACCATGCTATTTTTAGATTGATAAAATAATGTAGAGAAAGTGTTCAAAACTGAGGGGGAACACAGGGGTACAAATGCAAATATAATATAAATAAATAAATAGAAAATGCAACTGGGGGGGTTGTGTAATTACCAATAAATCGGGGGTGGTTTCTGCAAAATTTCCAGAGGGGCACGTGCGTGGCACGTGCCCTCTGGGGGCGGGGCTGAAGTGCGGATCAGAGAAGATCAGGGGGGCCTGGCTGCAATTGACCCAGTGGGTCACGTGCGTGGCACGTGACCCCTGGGGATGAAACTGATGACGTCCCCCCCACCAAGTGCTGCGCACGTGAGGCGGGGGGCCTCGGGCCTGGCTCTCGGTGGCGAAAGCAGCAGAGGATACCGGCCAAGGCGGAGGGCCGGTGGCTCACGGTGATGGCCGAGTAGTCGGTGAAGGCAGTCGAGGGGCTCCGGTGCGGTGTCGGAGCGGGTCGATGACGATGGCGATGCGGCGAGGCGTTGGTTAGCGGAGAAGACGTGGTGGCCGAGGGGCGGCGTGAACGATCGGGGAAGGGCAGAGGCGCTGCTGCGGAGCAGCTGTCACCGGAGATGGAGGCGCACCTCCTGCGCTGGAGAAGAAGGTCCCCCGGGGCCGACACACATCCGGCGGTCGTCGAGGAAGAGGGCTCGGTGGCGTAGCAGGTCGGGGAAGATGGCGTAGCGGCGTGAAGTTGAAGGCGGAGGAGCTCCAGGCGGTAGGCTGATGGCGGTCGATGGTGTGAGGGCGGAGCGATGGCGTCGAGGTGGTGGTGATGGCCGAGGTAGTGGGTACCGGAGAAGATGAAGTCGCGGAGGATGGCGGTGGTGTCGACGGTGTGGGGCAGAGAGTGGAAGAGAGAGATAGAAAGAGAGAGAGAGAGAGAAGGAGAGAGATACCTGGGGGAGGTCGGCTCGACGTCGTTGGCGAGGCTGGAGCGAGCAGCTTGCTCGAGGCGGAGCTGCGACGAGGAGTTGGACTCCTCGGATCACGCCGGCTACGAGGCCTTGCTGCTGTCACGACTGAAGGCGACGGGATGCGGTGAAGATCGGCGGATGTCGATGAGAAGGGACGGTGGCGGTGTTTAAATAGGAGACGGGGGCTGCTCGGCGATGGAGGCGCGATTGGGAGATCGGGGTGATCGGTGATGACCGAGATTGAAGGAGAAGAGATACGCGGCGGTCGGAGCGGGATATGGCGGCGTGAGATTCGCGACGAAGATGGAATTCGCGGCGGAGGTCTCAAAGAGGCGGCGTGCGATTTCTTTCCAAAGGGGGGCTGAGGAGGACGATGAACAAGCACCGTCCGATCGGCCGAGATCGGGCGGTCCTGCTCATGCCATGTGGCGGTATAAGGCGAGAGGAGGAGGTGCACGTGCGGAGCACGTGCACTTGGAGGCACGTGCGACGCACGTGCGTCTCTCTTTTTTTTTAATTTTTTTTAATAAAACGGATTATAAATAAACCCAAAAATGGGTGACACGTGGCGGCACCAGGTGCCGCCACGTGTCAGCACCAAAAAAATTCCGAAAATAAATATCTTGTAAAATCGATACAAAATAGTAAATTACCTCGGATCGAAAAAATTTCTTCACAAAAATTGCTCGTCTTGATGAGATCTACAACTTTCATGAAGACATCAAAACCAAAATCTATCATTTGCACAAAGTGAATTTTTGGGGTATCCCATGTACATAGAATACCTTGATTTTTGGGTTTTATAATTTTTATGTCATTTTTAAACAAGATAAAAATCCGGAAAAATATGGAAAAATCAAAGATAAATAAAAGACACTTAATTCTAATTTTTTTTGGATTTTTATTGATTAAGAAAATATATACATAAAATACAAGGTCAAAACCGCGAAAATGTACAATGTACAAAAGAGGCCCAAAACCCAACTTTCACATATGAGCTCCGATTCACTTGAACTTGGTCTTGTTTTGAAGGTAATTGAATGCACATTAGTTAAAAAGTGAGTAGGATTAAATCGGACACTGGATGGAGAAGATATGTGGCTTTTAGTCCGAAAATCCTGAAATTAGGGTTTGGGTTTTTGGTCCACTTATTTGGGTTAGTTATTTTTTTTGTATTTTTCTTTTATTCTTGTTAGTGATATGTACACAGTGGAAGTGGTTTTGAGTTATTCGGAGTTGGCATGAATGTGCTAAAAATCTGGGAAGTTAGGCTTATTTACAGGTCATTTTGGCTTGGATTTTTGGCTTCTTATTTTGTGCAGATTTTTGTGCTAAAATACAATTCTTATGGAAACATGCATGAATGCTAATTATGCAAAAAAGATGCAAGAATGCTGTTGATTTTGAGGGATTTGAGCTTAATAAATGAGATTTAGAGTGATGAATACGAGATTCATCACAGACCTCAATCAAAGAGTTGACCGAGGTCAACCAAAGGACAGCTCTGGTTGGTCCACGTGGACCAACCAGAAAATCCCTTGGAAAAAGGAATTGTAAAATCTATTAAAAATAATAAACGATTTTATTAATTTTAGGTTATTAAATGAAAATATTTATTATTTTCTGATTTTATTATGTTTTTTATTTATTTTTTAGAGGTCTAAAATTACAAATTACCTTTTAACGACTATATATAGGTATATTTGTCTATATATTTTAATATTTTATTTTGTAATTTTTATTTTTTTAATTAACTTTATTATTTTATAAATTTATAACTTAATTTTATACACTTAAATATATTTTTATTTTATTTTTCTGATGTACTATATAAAATTAAATAAATAGTTGTATAATCTATATAGGTGTAGATATAGGTATTTCACCTATGTATTTTATACAAGTATTTTATTTTTGTGATTTCTTGATGTTTTTATTACAATTTTATTTTGTACATATATTATAAATAATATTTACAAAATTATGAAAATATAAAATTACATAAAAATGAATAATAAATAAAATGAATATTTTAATCGATATAAGTATACAATATGGGTCCGAAACCTAACTTTCACACCGTTGCTCCAAAAAATATGAAACTGCCTTCATTAAATAAATTATTAAAAGTTATATATAATTAAAGGTAATTTTCTATATTTTGAGTTTTTTATTTAAGAGATACAGGTCGGGGAAGTTGGGCATTTATAATTTTATTAAGACCATAATTTTTATCTGTGTATTCTTTTTGTATGAAATCAATTTTATATTTTTCTATATTTAATTATCTACAACTTTCATGTACAAGGTTTCTTTATTTGAATATAAAAAGTGGAACTAAAAATAGTTCCCAAAAATGAAGGAAAAAATGAATAAAATAACTAGGGATTTTTATTGGATTTTGGCGCTTATCTCCCCCTACTTTATTCCTTTTCAGCCTTGTCATCGAGATGCCTAGGTCTCGAGGTTTTGGGTCATAAACTATTTTCAATATTTTATTCTTTTTCTTTTCTTTTCTTTATTCTATAATTTTGTCTTTAAAACTATATTTTATACAATATTTACACACAAATGCATGAATGCTAAAATGCTTGAATTAAGGCTATTTACACGCATTTACTAGGATTTTTAATGCCAAAATGATAGAATAAAAATGATAAAATGGAGTTTCATCAGTACCTCCGGCGAGATCCAAAAATGTCTCCATATTCTTCCTTAGTCTTCAAACCTGCACAAGAGGGAAACCCGGGTTGAGGGCAAGCTACCTCGACCAGGTTAGAGGGGAATGGAAGTGAGGTGAGGGGAAGCAGAGCTGCCCCAGTGAGGCAGCATGGAGGGACCACCGAATTCCTGCACTGGAGAGGAGCAGGTTGGATGGAGTGGACATGGGTTTGGAGAAATGTTGGGTAGCGAAATGAGGGAGAATGCGTGATCAGAGGACAAAGGGCCACGGTGAAAGAGGTTCGTCAGTGCGGAGCTCCGACAAACTACGAATCGAGGCTCTACGGCTAATATACGTAATTAAAAGATAAAACAAATGCAGTAGAAAGCGAGAGAATTATTACCTCGATCGACCTAGACCGGGAGGTGGGACCTAACAATGGAGCTTTGCCAGAGGTGGGTGGAAGCGACCTAAAGCCCGTCTGAGCTCGCTCCCAAGGAGCTAGAGAGGGTCCTATCACGACCCTCAATCCAGAGCTCACCAGGAGGATCCAAAGCAAGGTCAAAAAGATGTTCAAAGTGGGAAGGAAAGAGGCATAGTGGTTTTTTACAGGTGGTGGAGGCATAGGGAAGAACAGGTAGATCTCCCGAATCAACGGAGCATTCCTCAAGAAATCAAGGGCGTGTGAAAGCCCTATGATCGAGGAGAAAAAGTCATGGTGGCATGTCTCCAAAATGTGAATGAATTGGCAACAAAAATCGATGAAACATGGGTCAAACATTGGCGTGTCAGAGTTACAGGAATAGGTCATAGGAGTTCACCGAAGTCAACTCATGGGGCGATCTTGTTGGTCTACGTGGACCAACCAAAAAACACGACCTGAAATTACCTCTAAATTAATTAATAAATATTAAATTATTTTATTAAATGAAAGTTATAAAAAAATTATATTATTTTTATGTTATTTTATTATGATTTTTATTTATTTTTTTGAGGTTATTAATTAGAAGTTAATTTTATTGGTATATTTATAGGTATATTTACCAACGGTTTGAATAATTTATTTTTATTTTGTATTTAAATTTTAGTATTTTATTTTTTTCTTTTATATATTTACAACTTATATATATATATTTGTTTTATTTTTCTGATATAATATTTACACTTAATTAAATATAGGTTTATAGTATATCCGTATATGTATTGTATATTCATCTATGTAATTTAGTATACATATTTTATTTTAACGTTTTATTTATGCATTTATTTTGTTCTAAATATGTATATATGTTATAAAGAATATTTACATAATTATAAAAATATAAAATTATAAAAATAATAAAGAATAAAGAAATGGAAATTTTATTGGGGTATATTGTTCAATAGGGGTCCAAAACCTAACTTAAACCCTTTTCAAAAAATATGAAACCACCTTCATTAAATAACTTATTACATGTTATATACAATTAAAGTGATTTTGATACATTTTGAGTTCTTATTTAGGAGATATGGGTCTGTGAAGTTTGGGTTCTAGAGTTTTATTTTGTGTGTAAAAAGTACTATGTATATTATTTTACATGAAATATATTGTGTATTTTTCTATACATTATTATAAACAACTTTTATGTAAAAAGTTTCTAATTTAGGTATAAATAGTATAGAATAATATAAGTCCCAAAATGGACCTAGTGATGAGTAAAAGAATGTGGTTTTCATGTGATTTTCGGTCCTTATATCCCCCTACTTTATTCCTTGTCGACCAAATAAATTCTTGACTTGGTCTTGGGGTCTAGGGTTATAAAATACCTTTGGTATTTTATTTGTTTTCTTTTATTTTCTTTATTCTTTAATTTTGGCATTAAAATAGTATTTTAGACAGTATTTATATGATAAAGAATAAACGTTAATATGTGCAAATTAAGGCTATTTACATGCATTAGCTAGGGTTTTTAAAGCCAAAATGATAGAATAGAAGTGATGAAATGGAGATTCATCACCCCCCTATACTTGCCTTCACTAGTCCCTAGCAATCACTTATGCAATAAGTGCAGAAAATGAAAATAAAGAAAAGAAAAAGAAAGAAAGTGGATTGAATTTAATTCTCAAATTTGCCTTCACAAAATTAAAGTTTGGAGCTAAAGTCGGACCTTTGGAATTTTAGTATGGTTGGAACCTTATTGGGAATCAGATTTGAAACACAATAGCCTTCGAGAATCAAAAAACTCTTCTCAAGTATCCTCAATAGCCAGGTCAGAATATTTCAACTCATACGCAAACCCTTATGGCTATGAATCTCACTTGTGCAGTATATGTGATAGTGGCTCCTCCCAATAGAAATGACAAAGAGACTGACTTCTTCAGCATGACAACCCAATGATTCTCCAATCTGTCAACTCTTTCCTGGAGGAGCGGGGTATTCCATTCTAAGTTCAAGTGGTAACAAGCTCAAGAGGAGGGGTGAAGAGAAGAATGGACGGTAGCTAGTGTAGCTGCCTATCCTAGGATGCTTGACTAGTGTAGCCAAGTTATCCAGCTACCAACTCACATGATATGACTTTGAAGCTCAAGCTTTCTTATTGACTATAAAAATATGTACACTCCAACATTCATTTATTTTCAATCAGGCATGTCCACTTCTTTGGAGATTTTGCTTTTTTTAAATACTACATACAACAACATTTACATAAGGAGTTTTTCCTTTTGAGCCGGTATATTATCCCTCTTTTGAAATATTATTGCAACTCGCACTCTCATGTCTTTAGATGTCTACGCCATTGGACAGGTTAGGGTGCATTTCCCTCCCTAGACGAGGTCAAATATTTCCACTTTTGTGCATCTCATACCGGCAAATCCAATCTCCTCACAACTCAAACTAAGTTGAGACAAGAGACGTGTGTGTGCTCTGAAATACTTAGGCAGTCAAGAATACATTGAACCAAGTCTCACGATATTCAAAGAACTAAGTCAACTAGAACTGAAGTACCCCAATTCCAGTTCCTATATGGTTCTTGTGATTAGGTAGATTTAAGGTCCAACCAAGCATTAATCTTCGGATTTTATTTAGACTTATCCATTTATCAAACTCTATCCGAAAAATACAAATGATATGCAAATGTTATGTAAAATGTAGAAAATATTTTTGTGATGCAATTTTTAAACTCTTGAACTTTTTATGGATTTTTGTTTTCCACATTTTCCTGTAGTTTTTCAAAAAGATTTTACAAATGTTTTTGGATTTTTCTAAAACAAAAAAATTTTGCAGCAAAAGGGAGCTCCAAATATTTACGCAAAAGGGAGCTCCAAATATTTACGCGTGGATGCATCTTATTATTTACAAGAGTTTCGATTTTTAAGAATTTATAATGGATTTGTTATTATAAATATATGCAATTAATAAAGAATTTTGATGTGATGTATATATTCTATAAACTTATCTGAAAATGATTTTTCAAATAATTTTGAAAACTATAGTCCAAAATAGTTATTACAAATAAATTATACAAGCATTTAAAAACATTTGAATATCATTTTGTAAAGGTTTTTCAAACAGTATGTATAGATTTTTCATTTATTTTTGCAACCATTTTTCAAACCATTTTTAAATCAATTTTCAAAAAAATTTAATTTGACACAAAGAAAAGAAATTTTTACAAATAAAACAATTTTACAAAGGTTGAAGATATCTAACAAAACATTTTCCAAATAGTTTTCAAAAGATTTTTCAAGAAGATTTTCAAACTATTTTTCAAACATTTTGTAACAAAATATTTTTGCATGATTTATTAATAATTATATACAAAACATTTTGTGGAATAATATAAAACTTTTTATTATGTGATTTTAATGAATTTTATAGTATATATATAGTATTTTATAAAAAACTTTAGCCATACTTATTGAAAATATGGGAGGACGAGTTATAGCTAAAGTATATATGCAGTATATACGACCCCCTATACTTAGCTTGAGCTATGTCCTCATAGATTGGAGAGAGTAAGAGAAGACATTACTCGTACTAAGTATAACAAAGTCTAAAGAGTAAACGAATAAGGAATGAATGAAGAAATGAACGAGTGATAAATCAACAGTCCCCCCATACTTAGGATCAAATATCCTAAGTATAATATATTGTACACAAGGCAGGGAGGGTCAAGGTTGGGAATGAACAAATCATACTTAGACTATCTCCCCCGATACTTAGGGTAAGATATCCCTAAGTATAGACAAGAAGAGCAGATACTGAGGAGATCAAAGAATGAAAGAACCCGAGGTGCATACCCCCCCATATTTAGGACAATGTATGTCCTATGTATAGAAGACTGACAAAAGGGGCGATACCATTTTGGTAGAAAAATTAAAATAAAAATGAAAAGAAGAAAAGATAGTTGATGATAAAGGAAAGGATCGTAGAGAATGTATGCATCACTCCCCCTATACTAGGGTAAAGAGCCCTAAGTATAGACAACAACAAGAGTGAAGAAATGCATATCTCTGAGTAATAGATCTGACAAGGTGTATATCGATATCGGGGTCATCATTAGACACAAACTGATCAGAATCGACCAGGAATGTATCCTCAACGATCTCAGAGTGTGCAGGTACAAACCGGTTTGTGGAAGTCGTGTGGTCATGTCCGGTCTAGGGAGTCTCAACTAGTTCAAAACAAAAGGGAACTAATTCATCTATGGAAATAGCCAGGTCATGTTCATCTCTAAAATCAGAAGTGGATCATCATCATCATCATCAAAAGGCCCGAATTCATTTATAAAAGCAATAAAATTAAATTCGGCCTCAGCAGTCTCATCTTCCTCCGCTATAAAATGTCAGTCGTGTACATCCCGTGGATGTCATCCACACATCGCCAAGTACTAGAAGAGGGAACTCCAAGGGATATGCTTTCCGAACCTTCCTCCTTGGAGAAGAATTCTTAGGTTCCAGTCTCATCCAACATACAACAAAAATCTCTAATAGTATCAACAAGGTCATAGTCCTCGGGGGTCGGTTAAGATAGGTGTAGTCGCATCCGATGTAAGTCTCCGATCGACAGCAGGTGCAGTGGTGCCCACATCGCTTATGTCATCGGGACGGAAGTGAATCTCTCCTGATCTGTAATTAATAACAACTCTCGCAGAGCCAAGAAAGGGTCGTCCCGGGATGATTCGAGAATTCCTCCCAGTGTTTGGGGTCTCCATGGGCAATACGACAAAGTCAACAGTGTAGGACATGCCCTGAATCCAAAAGACAGTGTTCTCTACAATACCCTTCGGCCTCTTGATAGATCCATCAGCAAATTGAACGATCATCCTAATTTTCTTAAGAGGCCCTAAGTCAAGAGATTGTACCCGTGAGAAGGGTATGATGCTAACTGAAGCACCACCGTTAAGGAGAGTGTTATCACATGTATGGTCAGAGATGGTGCAACTCACAAGAGGTGTGTCAGTGTTCCTTTTCATTGAAGAAGGGTGATGGGTGATGGTGTGGGCAGTGGACATAGTCAAGATGCGTCACTCAGATCTACTCCTTCGCTTTCTCTTCTAGTGTTGAGGAGCAGATAAATGGGTCATGGCATGGAGAAGTGGGGGCATCAATGATCTCATGAATAGCAGCAACCACTTCGGGCTCAGTCAATATTTTTTAAATTTTTTGACCTCGTCCATACAAGGGAGGAGATCGGAATCATCATCTACACAAGAACGATTAAGAGTAGTTTGTACAATGTCATCCTTGGGGTCAAAGGTGGGACAATAGGTGAGCGAATGTGTGGGTATGGGATCTAACAGGTGTGACCTCTCTCACATTATGAATACTCCCGAATTCTTTTTGTTTTTTTGATTTTTTCTCATTTTTGTACTTTTGGCGATTGAAAGTTATCATGATTGACCTTAAATGAATCCATAAATCCAGAAGATGAATCATAAATATGGCTCTTATCTAGGCTAGTGAGGTCATCAATCCTTGAATTCATATGATCCAAGATCTGGCTCAAGGTCTCAAGTGTGGAGAACATAAGAGGTGACTCCCAAAACTCAGTCTCGGGTGGTTGAGGTGGTGAAAGATGTGATGGAAGTGGCGAGTCAAAGTCCAAGTCCTGAAACATTAGGTTAGGTGGATATGTACAAAAGTTAGGAGCAAAATCCTCCTGGAAAAATGGTGGTGAATAGGTTGGAGGCTACGAGGGATTTCCAGGAGGTGAATAGGTTGGAGACTACGAGGGATCCAAAATGTCCGGACAAAGATCGCTCTAGTCGGCCATCTCGAAGCAAAAGGATAATGATCGGGAGAGCACAATGGTTAATTCAAGAGATATGAGAAAAAGGTGCAAATTCATAGAGATGATCGAATATGCACACAAACAATCATAAATAATATACACAATGCGAAAAAACCCTCAATTTACCAGCTAAACTCATTGAAGACCACAGAATTTTGATCTTTTTATCTTGTCTCTTTTAAAGTTAGGTGAGAGTACAAAATTGTACAAACACTTAGGAGGCCTGGGGTTGGAGCACTAATCTTAGTGTGTACATCAGCAAATTTAAAAAATACAATAAGGGAATTACTTACCCTAAATTTTTCTTCTTAGTCGATTTTAGGGTCGAGTAATATTGACCGTCCTAATTTTATTGGTTATCATTTTTTTGTAGTTTTAATAGAAATTCACGAGCCCAATGAGGAGTTAATTCTTTTTAGCACCTATGTGGTCAAAATCAGAGGAAGAGAGGCAGAAAAGAAATGCAAGCGACAAATTAATGATGAATTCTAAAGCGTAAATGCTCACCTTGCCTCCAGCTCTTTCCGTGCAATGATGAAACCTATCTATATGCAAATGCAAGCCGATGAAATCTCCCTAAATCAGAAATTGTTATTATCGTGAAGAACAAATGCTAATCACTGAGATATGGAAATTAAAATTCCGGTCATGGGAAGCTCTTTGGTGCCTGACACAACGGGTCCTGCAAGCACTGTATAGAGTACCTCTCGGCACTCGATTCCAAGTCTAAATGAGAAGTAATCAAAATTTGACTAGATCCAAATATAAACTATAGGCATATGCAATGATAATTAAGTGTTTGGACCTAATACTCTTGTCAACCAATCTTAATGCTAAGGCTCAATCACACAAAACAAATAAGAAGAAAATCATGAAAAAAATATAAAAAATTGGTGGTGAAAACGCAACAAAACCGATGAGCCCCCCAAGGAAACAATCCCTTGGGCAGTGAACCTCATAAAGTGTGAATTGTCCAGAGCGCCCTGAATATTGCAAATTATTCTCTCTCTCTCACTCTAAATCAAATAGACAAAATAAATGAATACTAATTGTCTTCAAAATCTTCTCCAAGTTCTTCTTTGATGCTTCTTATGGCAACTAGGTAAAAAGGTCGGCTGGCTTCACGTGGGTGCCCAGGCGCTCGAGTAGAGTGCCTCCCTCGATCCATGGTTCCTCGCAACAAAGTCAAACACGGAGAGTGGTTAGACAAAAAACAATATAATATCAAAAGAAATAAAAAGTTGACAATAAAGAAGACACAACTATCAAAAACCAATCTATTCGCAGTTGCTCCCCGGCAACGGTGCCATTTGATAACTGGGATATTGTGAGGGTCTAAAGTAGTCTACACAAGGTAAGAACTACAATGTCAATTAAGCGACCACTCACGAAATCCCACAAAATCAAAAAATGAACACACAAATAAACCAAGCAATGAAATAAAAGTGTGGAGTTAAAATTTATTATAACTCTACAATAAAGATGTGTATAGGTCCAAGTATTGTAAAGAGGTCGAACACATGGAGCAAAACTAGTAGATCGGGCAATTAAGTGCAAAAAATGATCGTGTGATTCTCCTTGTCTATTTTTTAAGTGGGTTTTTAATTTTATATTTTTATATTTTGTTTTTATATTCTTTATAGTTTTTAATTTCTTGATTTTTTCCTTTTTATATTTTTATATTTTATATTTCCTTTTCTTTTAAACAGGTAATATATTATATATAAGACTATATATAATATAGAGTAAAATAATTATAAATATCACTAAAAATAGTTAAAATACAGAAAATAAAATCTTTTTGGGTTTTAAATATTTATTTACTATTTTTGTAATTTTTATGAAATTTTGCTATCTTTGATGGAATTTTAAGTTAAAAAATTTACCAAATCAGGTATTTAATAATTAGGCTTAGTTGAAATGAAGTAAAAAAATAGAAATTGGTGATCAAAATTCTTTAAATGAATTTTAGTAGATAGATAATAATATGAATAAAAATCAGATATAGAAAAATATATTTTTAGGATTTCGAGAATTTTTAATCTTTTATACTGGATTTTGGAACTTTTTAGTTTTTATGTATTTTCTTGGTCTATTTTTAGGTTTTTAGTTTTGTGGTTGTAAAATAAATAACCAAATACAATAAGTATTTTTCTGTATTTTTTCAAAAAGATTTTATATTTTTTAGTATTTTAAAAGCTAAACATGGAATATTTGTGCTCTATTTAGTTTTTAATAAATATTAAAAAGTCCTAAATTGTAAAAATAAAATTATGCCGTGAATATGTGAAAAATTAGGAACTTAACCCTATTTTTTGATAATTATTAAAGCACGGGAACTATATTTAATAAGTAGATCAAACACACAAAATTTAATGTCCAGGTAGGGGCGTAAATGCAATTAAAAATAAACTTGAGGTCTCACATGCAAATATACAAAATTTTTACAACTGTCTAAGAATGTTTAGGGACTTAATACAAAATACTAGAGTATAATAATAGCAAATGAATGTTTGAGTTTTAAATAATAAATAAAAAATTAGTTGGGCGTAAGAGAAAAAGACCCAACAAAGCGTGGAGACAGACGGGTTGATGTTGTGTTTACTAAGACATGTGGCGTCCTCCTACGCTGAGATGACGATTCACAAGAGACGGCGGAGATAAGATCTCCGACATGAGATCAACGATCGGTATCTGGCGCATCCAACGACTGCGGTGTCATCTAGAAGCGGGCCTTGATCCAACGGCTGAGGGAAGATTGGGAAGAACAGGGTTGAATATCAGGTGAGGCGAGCTTCCTCCGATCAGAACTCCCTCCTCCATCACGCAATGCTGCTCCAAAATGGCCCGAGCGCCTCTAGCAAGTGTCCTCTATATTCTGAATACCTCAAAACACCCCGGCTATGGTCGGAGTTCTCCCAGGAGGACTGCAGAGTATAGGTGTCCAGGTACCTCCGAGGAGGTCCAAAACTGGGTACAGATGCTTCCTTGGTCTTCAAACCTGCAAAAGAGGCAAACTCGGGTCGAGTGGAAACTACCTTGATCCGGTTATATGGGAATGGAAGCGAGGGGAGGGGAAGCGACGGTGTCTCGGCGAGGCAGTGGAGGTGAGTGCACCGATTTCGTACTCCGGAGAGGAGCAATTTGGATGGAGTGCACGAGACGGCTAGGGAGCGAAATGAGGGCGGATGCGTGGTCGGTGGACAAGGGGTAATAGTGAAAGCGGTTCGCCGGAGTGGACGACGAATCGGGTCTCTACATCTAATACACATAAATAAAAGATAAAAGAAATGCATGACATAAGCTATCGATTAAAACAAAGTTACAAAGAGAGAAAAATATTAGCTCGATCGGCCTAGACCGGGAGATGGGACCACACGGCAGATCTTCGAGAGAGGTGGGTGGAAACGACCTAAAGCCCGCCTGAGCACGCTCCCATGGAGCGAGAGAGGGCCCTGTCACGACACTCGATACAAAGCTCACTAGAAGGATCCAAAACAAGGGGAAAAAGCGGTTCAAAATTGGAAGGAAAGAGGCAGAGCGGTTTTTGTACAGGTGGTGAAGGCGTAGGGAAGAACGAGGTAGAACACCCGAATCAATGGAGCATTCCTTGAGAAATCAAGTGCGTGTGAAAGCCCGATGATCGAGGGGAAAAAGTCATGGAGGCATCTCTCAAAAATAGTAAATGGGTCGGGCAACAAAAATCGATAAAACATGGGTCAAACATAGGTGTATCAGAGCTACAGGATTAGATCAGAGGAGTTAACCGAAGTCAACTCGTGGGGCGATCTTCTTGGACCACGTGAACCAATCAGAAAATTCGACCTGGAATTATTTCAAAATTAATTAATAAAAATAAACAGTTTTATTAAATTAAAGTTATAAAATAAAAATGTTTATTATATTCTATATTATTTTATTATGATATTTATTTATTTTTTCGAGGTTATTAATTAGAAGTTAATTTTCTAGGCTATATTTATAGATATATTTATCTATGGTATGTAGAATTTTTTTATTTTTTATTTTAAATTTTATTATTTTATTTTCTTCTTTTATATATTTATAACTTATATATATATTATTGTTTTATTTTTCTGATATAGTTATTATACTTAATAAAAAATAGGTGTATAGTATATAGGTATATGTATTATATATTCATCTATGTATTTTAGTATATATATTTTATTTTAATGTTTTATTTATGGATTTAGTGTGTTCTAAACATTTATATATGTTATAAATAATATTTACAAAATTATTAAAATATAAAATTATAAAATTAATAAAGAACAAATAAAATGAATATTTTATTTAGATATATTGTTCAATAGGGATCCAAAACCTAACTTTAACACCTTAACTCCAAAAAGTATGAAACCTCTTCACTAAATATCTTATTAAAATTTATATACAATTAAAGGTGATTTTGATACAATTTGAGTTCTTATTTAGGAGATATGGGTCTGTGAAGTATGGGTTCTTCAATTTTATTTTGTGTGTAAAATGTACTATGTATATTATGTTTACATGAAATCAATTTTGTATTTTTCTATGCATTATTATCTACAACTTTTATGTACAAAGTTTCTTTACTTGAAGTATAAATAATAAAGAATAAAATTAGTCCCAAAATGGACTTATTGATGACTAAAAGAATGGGGTTTTCAGAAGATTTTTGGCTCTTATCTCCCCATACTTTATTCCTTGTCGACCAAATCAATTCTTAATTTGGTCTCGGGGTCTAGGGTTGTACAATAACTTTGACATTTTATTCTTTTTTCTTTTCTTTTCTTTATTTTTAAATTTTGGCATTAAAAATAGTATTGAATACAATATTTAAACGACAAAGAATGAATGTTAATTTGTGCAAATTAAGGCTATTTACATGCATTACCTGGGTTTTTAAGGCCAAAATTATAGAATAAAGGTGATGAACTGGAGATTGATCACAACCTTCTTTTAATTACTTTTTCTTTTCTTCTTTATTCTTTTATTTTGGTAGAAATAAGTGCTAAAATTACAATATCAACTAATGATGTTAGATTGTTAATTAGTGAGAATTTCTGTTATTTACATATGTTCTACTAAGGATTTTTTTGTCAAAATGAAAGAACAAAGATTATGAATTGGTGATTCATCATGGTCGAACTTCCTCGACATATAGATCTCTCCTCAGCTAGATCTGGATATTCTTGAGCACCTCAGTAGCTGCGGACCTCCTCCAAGAAGCTCTCGATCGTCTCAGCAGCTCCAATGACCACCGGACGATGAAGATCAAACTTGAGGAAGCTCAAGCTGGCAGATCCTCTTCCCTATTCTTGAAGACCTTCTCCCTGTCATTGGATCAAGGAGGGGCTCCAGTTTTGATGTCAATCGTTGGATTGGCACACTATCAGCCGCAGTTTTCTTCTGAGATCTGATCAGAACCACCCATCCACGAACCAGTATCGAAACATCCCAATCGTCCACACTTAAGTGGCGCCACGTGGAGTCCCCTGCAGTCCCCCGCATCGTCAGATACACACGTTAAGAGTATTTGCCGAATATCCCTCGGCTCTTTTTATATTTCTTTTCAGTATTTAATCCTTTATATGCTTTGTAATAATTTTGGATATTTTCTTTTCATATTCTCCATGTGTTTTGTCTTGTTAACTCAAGGAATATGAAAAGATTTCATGGGTGTTCTTTTTTTCCCATAATTTTGTTACGGCTGAAATAAGAATGGTGGAACAGAGAGGTAAGAAAAGGAATAAACAAGTTTATTCGCAATCTCTTTTGCGGATATTATTTCAGTGGGTAAAGTGTGGGTTTTTTTACTGTTTGTTTTTCGTTCTTGTTTTTGAAAAGGTAGAACGTATCCTTCATAACAGTGAAACAATGCTAATAAACGAGAGTAAAAAGTTACCAGACCTTGTAGTGAAACGTGTCACAGTAAACACCCATAACATCACCAGGACGAGAGTTCGCATCTGTCAGTTCCTTGCTTCTCCAGTAGTACAACTGGTTATCTGTCCGATTCTTGTGGTGATTTTACGGGGAAATCGAGCTGTAAAATCCATGATTTTACCAACATAGGATGCACAGCAAGAGGATCCAGCTGCGTTATCTGTTGCAATGATCTATTAATTATATATCTGCTCCAACTGAGCATAAGAACCTTCCCAGTTGTTTGAGGAATAGATCAACTTACGAGGAATGTATATTTAGTTAATAGACAATCAAGGATTTATGAAGTGAGACTACTAGAGCTTGTAAGAAAAATAACTTCAACGATCAATGGTAAACCAGCGATCTAAAAGGCCCTCGGATCATGAACTGGTGGCTCTCAGCAGTACACGCAGCTAACATGGACATGACTTCCTTTTCTGAGCTAGATGCCGACACTTATTGATTATTCAGAAAAGGCTAAAGTGCTTGTTTTTAATCAAACAAGGGCAATCAGTTTGATATTTATATATTGCCTCATTAATTACTAACCGAAGATATATACAAGAACTGAGCATGACAACTCGCAAATGCATGTTGTTTTCATGCCTTTCGCAACTGGGGCTCCGGGGCATCCGCGTCAATTTGCATTGACATGAATCTCTCTAAGTACTAATTTCCATTAATGGATCGTTTTCTGCGTGCTACTGTTTGACGCCGTATGTTTTGGCGCATCCCTTGTTGATCTCGGCAGCGGAGTGTTCAAGAGATCACAAGAAATCAATTAAGAAGACAAACCAATTAATCCAAAGTAGAACAAGTTGCAATACGGATTTGGAATCTAATAGCACAACTTGCAACCACAATAGATGATCACAAATAACACTAGTACGCTCCATACCATCCATTCAATGCACCTGATGCGAATCTAAGGTCATATCGTCTTCTTGTGATTGTTAAACCCTGCTGTATCTCGATCAAATTCAGAATTACTACTGTGTTATTGCTGCAAGTGATAGATTTTTAAAGTAAATTATCTATATCGAGATGGACGTCAATCAAAATCTGATTATAACTGTTGTCAAATGGATGAAATTAACGTATATTACTTGTTAGATATTCGGTTCCACAAAGAAGTAATTTCTCGACCTTCTACATTTATCAAACTGAGCATCTTCGTAAATCTTCGGTAGGTGAGTACAATTAGATCTGTTCACATGAACAATGTGGCAAACAATAACTTCGATCTACAACCAGAGAGTCCAATGTCCCCACAACTTCCATTTAATACGTTTGGTTGTCTTGTCTGCATTCGTACTATCTCCATGTTTTTATGTATATAAAAGCGAAGTATAAAATTCCATTGAGATCTCTTACCCAATAATTAAATTAGCCGCTAAGCAAATCGTAGAAATATTCGGTTATCCCACGAGGAAGGAATTAAATATTCGGATTTATTTATGGGAAGAATTTGATCACGGGTTTTTCTGAAGATATATACTACTTTGTTTAATTACGAACTCTCTGGTGGTATAAAAAGTTTTAACAATAATTTGAAGGAAATGGTTATTGTTAGTTTAACTCTGCCTTTTGTTAGTATAACATAGAATGCATTTGCAGCAATTCTAATCTGAGGTAGAGTAAAAAGACACCATTTGCTTTCCACTTCCTTTAATTATCGCAAATCCGAAGACTCTCATCTATATAAACGTTCTATCATAATCTGTATTTCATATTGTCATATGAAATTATAACTGATTTGCAAGTTTGAAATCTAAAAATCAAATTTCTGTGAAGCAAAATCGGTATAACTATTTCAGTCAAAAGTGTATCAAGTCGTATTATCTATCATAATCTTTTAATAAAAAAGGCAAAAAGATATGTTGCTACCATTTTGAATGAGTAAAGATCATTGAATTAATGTCTAAATCCAATGATACAATAGATCAAGGATAAAAGGTTCTAGAACAAGGAAACATCCTTTTCTGTTGTCTCAACAATTCGGCAATTAAAGTAGAATACAGAACCAAAATCGTTTCGAAATGAGAAAGAAAAGAGCTTACAGATACTCAATAAATGCTGTAGGATTTTGTACAAATTGAGTTTTGCAAAGTATTTTAAATCAAATTATGAATATTCTGATAGTTGTAGTCAATGGAATACCTACGGTATTTCTTTTTTCTTCAATTTCAACTGAATTCTTCAAAAATAAATTATTTTTTTATTTAAGAGTCTATCCTTGTTAGAATTTGAAATTTGGATGAGAAGCAACTCCAACAGAAAGAACAAAGAAGGCATTAAGAGATCCTCCTGTAACAACAATAAACACTCTAAGAACAAAGAGTACCTACATTCTTATATAGGTCTTCGCCATCAGATCAACAATCAATAATAATGATCATGTTCCATGTCGGGTGGACATGCCATTCTATAACATCCTACATACCCACACTTGTTTTCCATTCCATATAGATAAATAGAGGGAGAGAATCTTTGGCGTATAACCATATCATATAACCCCATGAACAGTTATACACTTCCATACCATACACCACGTATAGGAGTATCCCATCTCTGACGGACAGGCATTGTACAAAGTAACATAAAAGAAAAGGGAGACCTGCAGAGGGCCGCACTTAACTGGACATGAGCCCATCTCTCCCGGGTGCCCCCACAGACAAGGGAAGGGAAACCCTTGCAACATGTTAATATACTTTCACAGGTCCCCCACCCCTTCTTCCTGCCCTAATTTCTTAACCCCAAGCTCCTCAACTTGCTACTTTTCCCCAAAGACCGGTTGATACCCTGCTCGCCCTACTCCTTTTTCTCTTCCTTGTTGTTACTTTGGTACTTGTAGTTGATGTAGCCCCCACGGCCTTGAATATATACAAAGAGTGGCCATGAAACCTGGTAGGGTCGCCAGTGCTGTTCTCCCCCTCTCCATTATACCTCTTACAGTGCTCCCTTATGGCATGCACAGTCCTCAGTGGTCCCGAAAATATATACCCACTCCTAGTATTTATGCATATATATCATACTGCAGTACCTCTCCTTGCATGTTAAGTTGTGTATATATAATGCATCATCTAGCTACATCTTTGTTTGGTGGCGTTGATTTCCTTCTTTCTCATCCTCTTTGCATTGAATTCCCACGAGCATACAGGTCCACTGCATGCACACTTTCTTGCGATGTGTGAAAGAAGAGGGGAAGGGGGTCCCCGCTGCTGAGCAGAACCAAATTCCAGATTCCAAAGCTGAATGGCATGAGATTGAAGCACATCGATTTCAAGTACACGGACTGCAACTTGTTTTGGGAAGCTTACAAGGATAGGGCATGTTGGGGATGGTTGATTATTTCATGTATCTGCCACGCCATTGTCGCATATGGGGGATTTCCCTTTGGGATCTGGTTGGTGCTTATTGTTGTTATGTAGGCTATGCCATTTATTGTTGGTTTGCAGGCTGAGTTGGGCCACCGTTCTTCAAGAAGTTCGGCTGTGCTTTTAGGGATTCACGTCCTATCACTGGTGTGCTTTGATAGTCTAATCTAAACCTAAATTTTTTAAAATAAAAAGACGATCTACATCCATTCATATAAGTAGAAGTATGCGTAGTGTGGTGAGTAAAAATACATAACTCGTCATAGATATGCATGCTCGACAGGAACAAGAAAGGATCACTAGTGAGAGAAGAGTCCGATCAAAGGGATACTCCCTCCATATAATATCATCGAAGCATTGCCCGTTGTCTATGAGTCCTCGCTCATCCTTATTTCTTGATTCATCACTCCGCATACAAGAAAGACGTGCCATTGGGTTGCAATCGTACAACAGAGTTAAAAAGGATGGGGGAAGAGGGACAACCGTATATGAAAAGAGAATTGATACACCTTCACATTTCTAATTCAACAATCAGATGTAGGGTGAAGAAGGAGATATTTTGCGAGACTTTAAATGTGTTTTAAAGGCTATTTTTGTATGATCTTCGACAAGGTACCTTCCACATGCTTATGGTGCTTTCTATTTCATCTGCTAATATTGGCATATATCAATGAATCCCGGTTTGTTAAAGGAAATTTTGAGTGCATTGAACAGAAAAGTTAAAAATATTTTTTAAAAGAGTTCAATGGGGCTGCTCCTTGGAGGGAGCTAACTTGGCTCCTTCTGCGCAATTTCGTCCATTTTTTATTTTTTTTGAAAATTTCTTCCTGAATATTCATCACTATATCCCTACATTATGCTATTCAAATTTCGTGCGAAACAGAGACTCCTACGGCCTTCATCCAGACAATCATTTTTTAACAGTAACGGAATTGCTAAAAACGATCCTTCTAGATCGAGGCCGTAGGAGTCTCTGTTTCGCGCGAAATTTGAATGACATAATATATGGATATATTGATGAAAATCCACGGAAGAAATTTTCAAAAAAATAAAAATAAAAAATGGACGAAATTACGCAGGAGGAGTCAAGTTAGCTACTACCCCAAAGGGGCAGACCCATTTTATCCTTTTTAAAAACATCTAAAGTAAAAAGATAATTTTCCAATAAGCGAGACGTTGATTCGGACTCCTCCATGTAAAGGATGCATGCATTTGCTTGACTATTACTGTTAATGTAGCAAGATTGTTTTGCGTATTTAGCTCATTGTGACCATTGAACGAAGTGATTAGGTGGGAGATTTTTGAGCAAATATTTTAAATGAATTCTGATATCACCCCCGCCATGTCTTGACGTGTTATGGATTTATTTATTCAAAGTCTTCTTTACTTTTGCATGGGAATAAATTCTTTTTTATTTCTTGTAACCTTTGAACAAAGGTTTGACTTGAGCTACATCTCTTGTATGAGCAGGGTCATCCCTATTTCTTAGGGATATCATCTTGTTTCATCTTGCATTTAATGAGCTAGAACCCTTCTCGAGAGTCAGGTACTTGTTGGAGGCATATTCCTAAAGGTATAGGAATATCTCACTAGTAATTTAAACCATCCGTAAAAAAACTATGGACACCCGATTTCTTTTAGAAAACGAACGAAGTTAAGCATCTTAATATGGGCATCGTATTTGATATCCATGAAATATGCCCCACACATTTTTTGGAAGGTAGTTTTTTTAGCAAGTTAGAAGATTGCATGGGCTTGCTTCTTGTAATAACGGTTTTGCAGATGATCGTACGATCTCACAAGGCGAGACTGCATTTGATGTATTGATCACACCACAAAACTGCTAAATTCAACAATTAACCCACAATGATGATCAAACAATGAAAAGCAAGTATGGAGTTAAAATTTATTTTATTTAGCTCTACAACAAAGATGTGTATAGTGTGCAAGTATGTGTAAAGTGTCGAACACAGGGAGAAAACATGATAGATCAGGCAAGTGAATGCAAAATGTGATTATCAACTATTTGTCCATCTGTTCTGTTTAGTGGGTTTTTTATTTTTCAAATTTTCAAATTTTTTATTTTTATTTTATATTTTTTATTTTGAATTTAATTTTCTAATTTTATATTTCCTTTTTAGATTTTATATTTTTTAAAAAAAAATATATAATAAATCTATTTATAAAGTATATATGCAATATAAACTAATATAGATATAAATAGTAATAATAGTAAAAATAAAGAAAATAAAATCCTTTTGGATTTTAAATAACTTTTTAATATTTTTGTGATTTTTAGTAAATTTCCTAATTTTTCTAATTTTTATATATTTTCTAAAAATACCAAACAGTATCAAAATTGCTCAAATTAATATTTATAGAGAACTAAAAATATAAAGAAAAATATAAAATAAAAAACATAATTTTTTAATCTTTTAAGAATTTTATAAATTTTGTAGAGGTTTTTGGTATTTTTTAATTTTTAAGAGCTTTCTTTTGAAATTTTTAGTGATTTTTGTTTTGAAGATTAAAAATACATAAATAAGCAAAATTATTTTTTTGGGAATTTTTCAAAACATTTTTATATTTTTTTGTATTTTCTATTGCAAATAGAGGCAAAATAGGCTATTTTTTATTTTTCTAAAATAGATAAAAATACCTAAATTAGAAACTAAAATTTGGGCATAAAAGTGTGTGCAATCAGAAGTGTACAGCTTTTTTTAGATTTTTTTAGCAAAATTGATATATAAAATAAATACAAGAAATAAAGAGAAACGGCTTTACTAGTAGGGGCATTTTCATAAATAAAGATAAGTTCAAGGGCCTCGCTGCAATTTTACCAAAAATATATAATGCGCACAAAATGTTTTTAGACTAAAAACCAATTCCAAAACCCATGGGGGCATGCCAACAAAATTGCCACCTCACATGGGGTGTCTCATGAGGTGACGTGGCATGGACTAAATAGTAACTATAGAAAGCTCAAGGGTCTTGTCGCTAAAATTACAAAAATAAATACACAGCAAATGAAATATTACATAGGAAATATTAAATACAAAATCACACGAGGGTGTAGTTGTAAAATACCTATGGCACAGTACTGGCGGACGATGATGATATTTTCACTAATCGATGTGGTGCGTCCAGAGCGCTCGATGTCGGTTGGTCGATCAGTGGTTGAGATTAGATCCAACTACGAGATCTGATAGTCTAGAGCTCAACTGATCCAACGACGGCTGCTTGTTGGAAGATCCAGCCCGATATCAACGGCGGAGGACGGCTGACGAAGAATCGGGAAGTGCCTCTGACAACACGAGCTTTCACTAGGCAGATCTCGCTCCTTCAGTGCACGATGAAGTTCCGAAATAGCTCGAGTGGTTCCTGGAAGGTTTCTTTATCTGATGGAATGCTCAAAAAGATCCGACGAGGACCGGAGTCTCCTCCGAGGTCGGAGGAGCAAGTTGGCTCCAGGTATATCCGGCGAAGGCCCAAAATTGCTCAAACTGTGCATGAAGATGACGTTCTTGCAAAAAAAGGGTTAGTGGGTGATGAATCTCCGTTTCATCATCTTTATTCTATCATTTTGGACTTAAAAACCCTAGTAAATGCGTGTTAAACTTGAAATGAATCAAAATCACTTTAATTGTATATAATTTTCAATAAGATATTTAATGAAGAGGTTTCATATTTTTTGGAATTACGGTTTGTAAGTTAGGTTTTGGACCCCTATTGTATACTTGTACCAATTAGAATATTCATTTTATTTATTATTCATTATTTTTATAATTTTATATTTTTATAATATTCTAAATATTATTTATAATATATGTGGATATTAAAACTGTAATAAAAATATAAACAAAATACAAAAATAAAATAATTGTATAAAATACACAGGTATAATACCTATAAGTATACATATATAGATTATACGTCTATTTATTTAAATGTATATAATAATTAAAAAAAATAAATTAAACTTATATTTAAGTTTATAAAAATAAGTTTTAAATTTATAAAATAATAAATAAAATTAATAAAATTAAAAATACAAAATAAAAATAAATAATTAAAATATATTGATAATTATACCTATATAGCTCATGAAAGGTAACTTATAATTCCAAACCTCGAAAAACTAAATAAAAATCATAATAAAAAATTTATAAAATAATAAATATTTTTTATTTAATAACCTAAAATTAATAAAACCGTTTATTATTTTAAAATGAATTTAGAAATGTTTTTTCCAGGCTTTTTCCTAGTTGGTCTACGTGGACCAACCAAGAGGGTCGGAGAGTTGACCTGCGGTCAACTCTCTGACCCACTTCCTGCTGTTGTCAGAACTGCATTTTTCCCTTCTTTCTCCAAATTTTGGGGCGCGCACCCTTCATCCTTGGGCGTCGATGTCATCTTGGATTTTTCTCCCTAATATCCATGATTCACGTTGGGTACTTGAATCTTCCAAGATCTTCCTCGTTCGCCTGTAATCTTGCATCAAAGGTCACACCAGAACCATCCTGTCAAAAACCACCCCGACCTTCCCTTCGACCTTTGAACCCATTTTGACCACCTGGACCCTCTTTCGGCTGAGCTCTGGACTGGAGAGGTGACAACTCTCCTCCAGCTCCCGTCAGCAAGGTCCGGCGACGTATAGTGGAGCTTCCAACCATCTCCGATGGTGTACGCCACCGTGAGGTCCTATCCCGCAATTTCTCGCCGCTCGAGGTTGTTTTTACTCACTTTCCCTTACTCTTTATTTAGGTGTAGTTGTCATCTTTAATTTCATTTTATTATTTGCTCAATTGGTGTGTGTGCCACCACCAGCCACCATCGCTTGCCCTGGGAGCCCTCTATTGTTATCGTGTGATTTATTTGCAGGTCCTTTTGAAATATCAATTATGCCCCTACCTTCTTGGAAAATTAACAGTTCTGCCCTTTTGTAATGTCAGTTATGCCCCTACTTTACCATAACAAAAGGGCAAAATTGTGAATTTTGCAAGAAGGTAGGGGCATAACTGATATTCCAAAAAAGGGAGGGGCATAACTGAAATTGCAATATCTCAGAGGGGCACAACTGATAAAAACCCAAATCAAATAGTGCTAAAAAATGCAAACAGTGCACAGCCAGGACTAAATTGCAAGCTAAAAATATTTAAAATGCCCTAAAGTCATGGATACAATTTTTGGAATTTTCTTTTATTTCATATCATTTTTATAAGATCATAGGTGTTTTGTGATTTTTAGGGTTTATATAAGGGTTTTTCAAATGAAGTTAATATTGTAAACAAAATACATAAAAAGGCACACATGAGAATTTTTATAGAAGTTTTAAAACATTTTTCGAATTTTTATGATTTTTTTAAGGCAAACAGGGATGTTTTTTAAGCTTTTTGAATTTTTAAAAATATGGAAGGCAAAGAAATTAATCCAATAAAATCACAATAAATAATACACACTTAATGTATTTTTTAGGTGATTTTTTGAATTGATTAACTATTTATTAAGTCCAAAATACAATGTTTTATTAGGCACAGTTCATAAGGACCTTATTGCAAATATATTAAGTTTCTTTGCCAAATAGATAACATAGTTAAAAAGCCCAGGGCCTTATCTGCAAAAAGCTCACTCAAATAACGCACATGCTCAATACTAGGCACACGGGGACATAAATGCAATTTTAAAAAGTTAACATCCATTCATTAACAACATAAAATTTTTTGGCAAAACATGCAAATAACCCAAAACTCACGTGGGACAACACGTGTTAGAGAGTGAGAGGGACTAAAGTGCATATAGCTAAAAACTCAAGGTCCAAACTGCATAAGTGATGAACTACAACATTTATTTATTGAACTAAAGAGAAATAACTAAACATGCAGGGTAAAAGAGAAATATACCCTTGGCTAGGGTAGTGGCGCGCATGAAGGCTATCTCTGTCGTACGGTGCCAATTCGCTGTTGGGGAAAGATCTGACGGCTGTAGGTCCTATCTGGCGGCTCAGATGCAATCTGGAAGGAGGGTGTTGATGAATACCCATTCATCACTCTTTATTCTATTATTTTAGCTACAAAAACCTTTGCAAATACATGTAGATATGTGTAAATACAAATAATTACCAGAAGCATGCATTGTGTAAAAACCTATAATTAGCATGTTTTTGTGCACAAAATAAAAGAATAAAGAGCAAAAAGAAAAAGAGGGAAATATTTAGAATAAATATTGAGCAAACCTAACCCAAGGGAGGGCTCAGCATGGGCCTGACCGCATAAAAGCCAAAGTAGAGGGAGATAGGAGCTCATGTGTATATACTTCTGTAAATAAAACTATATATTTTCCTCACCCAAAAATATGTGTGTATATTTAGAAAATATCAAAAACAAAATAAAAATTAAAAATCACAAAATTCAAAAATATACCTTCACCATGTGCATAGACCATCACCCTTGTATTTATCTAACCCTATAGATAAATGTATTTATTTTCTAAACTTTTTGTGAATATTCTATGGCATATTTTGTAAATAAAATAAATAAAAAGAAACAAAACAAAAATCAAATAAAAATTACAAAATTGAAAATACAAAAATACATTGTATAAATACCATGTGTATAAATGTATTCAACCAATTATTTCACCCTTGTATATAAGTGATAAAAATAAAATAAAAATATTCTTTTGTTCCATATTTCATGTTGTAAATAAATAAAATACAAAATGAGCATAAAAATACATAAAAATAACAAATAAAAAAATCAAAAATAAAAATCCATGTAGTGTACATATACCTATATATAGAGCTACTCTATTTTTATTTCCAAAAATTAAATAAAAATCACCAAAAAATAGAAAAAAATAAAAGAAAAATATTTCATGTTTTGAGTTTTCTTTAATTCGGCCTATTTCTGCCCTAAAATAAATAAACAAAAATCAGGAACACGTGGCAGCGTCTGACTGGTCCACGGGGGAATGTTGACCCCGGTCAACTCCCCCGCGGTCTCCTTCCTATTCTGGACGACGCGCGCCGCCCCGCCTTCTCCGATTTTCCCACGCGTCTCCAGGCTGTCTCCCACGCATACCCCACGCCCGGATTCTTCGCCGTTCATCCCTCTCCCTCGCCGGATCCTCCGCCATCAAATCCACGCCTTCCTTAGCCGTCCACCCTCAACCCTAGTCGACGCTGTCACCATATATATTCTTCCCTCCGCCGCCTCCGCGCCCCATCTTTGGACCCTCTCCTTCTTCCCCGTGACCTCCATCGGCTCCGCAAGAGTGACAGCGAGCGTCAGCCCTTGTTGCAGTGAGGTGAGGAGGCGTATCCTTTGATCCGGCGTACTTCGCCGTCCTTGCTCCGCCACCGGCGTTGAGCATCGAGCTTCAGGCCTTGACGCCCTTCGAAGCTACGACCCGGAGATAGCCACGCTCCAGCACAGTCTCCAGCATCCATCAGGTAGGCTTAATTCCTTTTAATTTCTTCCAATTTCCGATTACACCCAAATCATAGCTCCGACGTACATCTCCGATTCCGATCACTTCGCGTATCATCTCGACCATCCGACCCTACCTTCACCTTCGCCACCTCCCCGCGCACCTTCTTCACCCATTCGCACAACCCAGATCGCACAGGATCTGGGAGTCGAGCTCCACCGCCGTCGCCTCGCCGGAGCTCTTCCGCCCCACCGCATCGATCATCTTCACGCCACCTAACCGGGTCGAGGCACTTTGCCCTCGACCCGCGAAGCTTCTTGACCACTTTGCAGGTCCAAAGGGGGTGTCTGAGCCTCCTTCACCGTTCAGACAGGAGCTTCGAGCCACTAGGCCTCGCCGGAGCCCCTCCAGGGTTCGGTTGGGCCATTGGCCGTCACCGTCAGCTGCGGGCAACCACCAGGAACGTGTTCAGACCATTAGCAGCAGCTGAGGAGGATCGGAGTGCACGCAGGAGGCCGGCGAACTTCGCCGGCCATCAGTTCTTCCTCCACCTTCCAGAGCCGTCCGATGAAGCCCTCGCTCCAGTTCTAATCCCAGCCGTCGATCTGTAGAGGAGCAGCAGCCGTCGATCCATCTGAGGATCTCATCCGGACCGTCGCAGCCGAGGAGAGAGGCGCAGTAACCCAGTACCGCTTGATCATCCACGTGGACCTCTCTCGACCATCCGATCCGAGCCGAGCCTCCTTCGAAGAACCACGTTGATCCACCGCCGTCCGATCATCCACGTGGACATACACCCGCCGTCGGATCAGGCCAGCCCTTCCAGAGTCAAAGGCGCGTTTGTTCTCCACCGTCCGATCTGCCACGCGTCACACATCAGGCCGTCGATAATAATAAAAGGGGTAAATTTCTTTTAGGCCCCTCTGTTTGTTTTATTTCTTTTTAGTCCTGTAATTCTTAATTTCAGTTGTTTATTTTCTGGGATATTTGCACTAAGGACCTCGTACTTATTTTATTTGCACTTATACCCCTGCCAGTAGCGAACCACGTGCTTCGTCACGTGTTACTTTGGGATATTTGCATAAGACCCCTTGTAGTTCTGGATGTTATTCATTGAATGAAAAGTTTTGTTTATTTGCATATATACCCCTGTGAGCATTGATTTTGCACATGTGCGAATTATTTTGGGTTATTTGCATATAAGCCCCTGGACTTTTGATACGAGTTATCATCAGGTCCTTGGAACTTATTTTTATTACATTTAGGTCCTTGAGTGCCCCAGGCACGTGCTTGGCACGTGACTTCTTGGGTATTTTGCACCCGGACCCCAGAACTTTTGGGTATTTGCACATAGGTCCCTGTGCACAGTGCCCCACCTTTATTTTTGAATAAAATATTAAACGACCTCCAAATCCAATGAGATTTTGACACATGGCTCCTGCCATGGTGTAGGAATTTCTATGATTTTTGGGGACATTTTTGATTTCATTTATTATTTTTAAAAATTCAAAAACACCTATTTTTGCCACTGTTTAACTTTAAAAATACCAAAAAAATATAAAAACTCCACCAAAAATTCTAAAAAAATTTGGTTACTGTTTCTTGCTTGTTGCTTGATTTTCTAGCCAATTTTGGCTACTTTTCATCACTTAAAAACCCTAAAAATTGAAAAACCCCTAAAAACCCATAAAAATTATAATAAATAAATTAAAAATCTAAAAACAATAATTAGGGTGCCTAAATTTTCCTTATTCTTTCTAGATTATAGGAAAATTACCTTTAGGGCTTTTTGAGATCCAAGAGTATTTTATTTTTGGGTCTTAAGCCTTGTTGGACAGTCCCCTTTGTTTTTCGCATTGTTTGATTTTTAATAAATAATTTACCCATTAGAAAAATTCCAAAAATTCACCAAAAACAGTAAAAAACTTAAAAAACCTAAAAATCAATTTTCTGGAATTTTTTGCATCATTTTTGGTGTGTGTAATAAATTGTTGAAGTCCCCTTGTATTTACCTTCTTTCATTTTCTCATCTCTTAAAAAAATCTAAAAAAAAATATAAAAACAAATAAAAACCATAAAAAAAGATTCTTTTGGATTCCTGACTACATCGTAGGCCGCAAGGCCAATCTGTGCTCCTTGTGTTCGACCCTGGGAGCTATACCAGGTTAATCCTATAGCTAGATCGCTCTATTGTGTGCTTGCTTGTTTTTATCTCTTTTGAGTGATTGATTTTTCTTGTTGATCGATTTTCGAGGGATTGAGGTCGCAACGACCTGTTATTTATCTCCCTTGATCTCTCGTGGTCATTCGGTCATCAGAATGGCGCCGTTGGAATTCGGTAGGCTATCTCTGGCTAGGGTAAAAGAGAAATATACCCTTGGCTAGGGTAGTGGCGCGCATGAAGGCTATCTCTGTCGTACGGTGCCAATTCGCTGTTGGGGAAAGATCTGACGGCTGTAGGTCCTATCTGGCGGCTCAGATGCAATCTGGAAGGAGGGTGTCCATCTAAAGATGAGCAAAGGGTTAGCAAGAAAAAGGACCTGGGCTAACTTCGATTGATCATCAGATGGGCTCCAACGCTCTTATGAAAGATTGGAGAGGTCTGGTGATGACACGATGGCCCGAGCAACTAAGGCAATCAGGTGTATCTAAATCGGTCGTCGCGACCTCAATCGCTCGGATGTGTCGATCAAGAAAAATGAACCACTCGAAACAAATAAAATCAATCAAGCACGAAGAAGCGGTCCTGCTATATGTTTAACCTGGTATAGCACCCAGGGTCGAACTCAAGGAGCACGGGTTGGCCTAAGGCCTACGAAGTAGTAAAAATAAATAAAATAAAAGACAAAATTTTTTTAGTGGTTTTTAATTATTTTTATATTTTTTGGATTTTTAATATGTAAAGAAAATAGAAGAAAAAACAAAAACAAGCACACTTCAACAATTTATTTAATGCATCAAAAATCAATCAAAAATTCAAACAAAAATATTTTTGTGTGTTTTATAAATTTTTATGTTTTTGGTGAATTTTTGGTAATTTTCTGATGTGTATTTTATTTTCTTAAAATCAAACAGTAACAAAAACAAGGGGTACTGTCCAGCCAAGCCTAAAGTCCCTAGATAAAATACCTAAGGACCTCAAAAAGGCTTGGAGGTAATTTTCCTATAAAATAGATGAAATAAGGAAAATTTAGGTACCAGATTTATTGTTTTTGAATTTTAAATGTATTTATTAGAATTTTATGGGTTTTTTGGGGTTTTTAAGATTTTAAGGTTTTCCAGTGGTGAAAAATAGCCAAAATTGGCTAGAAAATAAAGGAACACAAACTAAACAGTGGCTAATTTTTATAGAATTTTTAGGGGAGTTTTTATATTTTTTTGTGATTTGTAAATCTAGACAGTAACAAAAATGATAGTTTTTGAATTTTTAAAAATAACAAACGAAATCAAAAATGTCCTCAAAAATTCACAAAAATCCTACACCATGGCAGGAGCCATGTGTCAAATTTTCGTCGAATTTGGAGGTGATTTGATATTTTATTCAAAAATGATAAGAGGGTATTGTGCACAGGGACTGGAATGCAAATACCCAAAGTTTTGGGGGTCCAAGTGCAAAATACCCAGTAAATCACGCGCCAAGCACGTGCCTGGGGCACTCAGGGACCTATTTGTAAAGAAAATAAGTCCCGAGGACCTATTGGTAACCCGTACCAAAAGTCCAGGGGCCTTAGTTGCAATTTACCCAAAAATAAACGCACATGCGAAATTAAACCAGGCATAGGGGTATAAATGCAATTAATCAAAAAGTTTCATTCATTCATAAACGTCCAGAACTACAAGGGCATCAATGCAAATATCCCAGAGGAACACGTGTCGAAGCACGTGACACACTACACACTGGGGCATACATGCAATAAGAAAATAAGACAGGGTCCAAAGTGCAAATGTACCAACGTAAATAAAATACGAAAAATATTTACAAGACTGAAACAAAACATGACTAAAGCTAAGGGCCTAAGGGATAAATTACCCTTTATTAATGCGGCCGATGGATGCGCGCCACATGGTGCATCTGACGGTGTTGATCAGGTGGCGCTCCAACGCTGAGGTCCTCGCAGCGATCGGACGGTCTAGGGTACGCCACGTGGGTAATCGAACGGATGCGGCTCTCGGTGGCTAAACCTTGTGCAACGGACGGTCCAGATCCCCTCTCCAAGATCTGACGGTGGCTGGATCTCCTCAAGTGGACGGTCAGGATGAGAACTGGAGGTCGAGGATGATCGGACGGTCGGGGAAGATGCTGGAAGAACAGTTGGCCGGCGAGTTTCGCCGGCCTCGTGCGTGCGCTGGAATCCTCCCCTACTGCCTCTGGAGATCGGAGAAGCTCCGCGATGATGCTCCGCAGCTGATGGTGGGTTCCGATGACCCAGCCGAGCCCTAGAGGGCTCCGGCGAGGTCGGCGGAGGTGATGCTCCTGGCCCGAATGACCCAAGCCCTCAGATGGGCTGGGAAGTACCTGCAAAGTAAACCAGGAGACTCGCGGGTCGAGGGTA
This sequence comes from Ottelia alismoides, assembly GCA_037367405.1. Taxonomy (NCBI): domain Eukaryota; kingdom Viridiplantae; phylum Streptophyta; class Magnoliopsida; order Alismatales; family Hydrocharitaceae; genus Ottelia; species Ottelia alismoides. Next base: position 860,969 of record JAZKJV010004000.1, read on the forward strand.
AACTGCCTCGACCCGGTTAGGCGGGTGAAGGTGGCCGGTGGTGCGATATGGGCGAGCTCTGGCGAGGGGGGTAGACGGAGGAGCTCGAACCCCAGCTCCTGTGCGAGCTGGGTTGGATGGGGGTATGGAGAAGGTGCGCGGGAGGAAGGCGGAGGTGACGATGGATTCCGATGATCGAATGGAGGTGTGAGGTGGTCGGAATCGACGAAACACGGCGACGGCGAGATTTGGGGGAAAATGGAAATTAAACGGAAAGGTGGAGCTAAAGGACTACCTGGGTGGTCGAGGAGACTGTGCTGGAGCTGGGGATGCTCCCGGTCGTGGCCTCAAGGGTCGTCTCGGCCCGAGGCTCGGAGCTCGCTCAGGCGGCGGAGCTGCGGTGGATGTATCGCCAGATCGATGGTTTTCACCTCCTCTCCTCGCTGCAACAGGTCGAGGCGCGAGCTGTCACCTCTCTCTCTCTCTGGAGCTCACTGGAGAATGAAGCAAATGGCCAAAGATGCATGAAATGGGTGGCGGAGCTGAGCTTAAGTATGCTGGCGGGTCCGGGAAGAAAGGTTCGGGTAGGGTCACGGTGGCGCGCGGATCCCGAGATTGATGCCCGACGAGGGTGTCGGATGTGGGAGGTGCAAAACGGAGCCGGGGTTTGGGTGATAAGCAATCGGGTCGAGCGGTTATAAATCCGAGAAGATGGGTCCGATGCTCGAGTCCGTGAGAAGTGGTCCTGGGGGGGCCAGTTGACCGGGCGGTCAACACCCCCAGGACCCAATGGGGTCAGGCCACGTGGCAGGATTTTAAAGCTCAAAATTAAGGTAGTTATGGCCCGATTTTGTAAAAACTCAAAACACAAACTATTTTTATTTTATTTTTTTCTATTTTTTGGTGATTTTTAATTAATTTTTGGAAATAAAAATAAGGTATTTACATTATATATCTATATATAGGTATATATACAATATGTAGGCTTTTGATTTTTGAATTTTAATTATTATTTTTGTACAATTTTATCCTTATTTTATATTTTATTTATTTATAGTATAAAATAAGGAATAAAAGGGTGTTTTTATTTTATTTTTATTATTTATTTACATAGGTAAATTAAATAGTTATGTACATCTATATAAATGGTATATGTACAATGTATTTTTGTATTTTTAATTTTCCTATTTTTATTTTGTTTTGGTTTTGATTCTTTTTATTTTATTTATTTACAATATATAGCAAAGAATATTTACAAAAAGTTTGGAAAATAACTTTATTTATTTACAAGGTTAAATAAATACATAGATATGATATATGTACATGATGAAGGGGTCTTTTTAATCTTTTTGATTTTTAACTTTTTATTTTGTTTTTATCTTTTATAAATATATACAAGTATTTGCAAGCATATTTTTGGGTGAGGAAAACATTTTTATTTTATTTACATAAATATATACACATGAGCCCCTATCTCCCTCTACTTGGCTTTTATGCGGTCAGGCCCATGCTGAGCCCTCCCTTGGGTTAGGTTGCTCAATATTTATTCTAAATATTTCCTTCTTTTTCTTTTTAATCTTTATTCTTTTATTTTGCACAAAAACATGCTAATTATAGGTTTTTACACAATGCATGCTTTTGCTAATTATTCCTATTTACACATATCTACATGCATTCGCAAAGGTTTTTGTAGCTAAAATATAAGAATAAAGAGTGATGAATGGGTATTCATCTCCCCCCTATACTTAACTTTGCTAGTCCCTTAGCAAACACTTATTTGAAAAAGAAGTGAAAAAGAAAGAAAGAAAAAGAAAAAGAGGATGTACATGGATCAAGGTTGATTATTAAACTTGCCTTCATTAAATTGGGGTATGGAGCTCGATCAGATCTTTGGATTATTAATGTGTCGGAACCTTATTTAGACTTGAGCTTAAAACCTAACAGCCTCTAAGTTCCACTAATCTATACCCAAGACTCCTCAATGCTCCAGATCAGAACAAGTCATCAATCACAAACCCTGAAGACCATGAATCTTTTCTTGTCCTGTGAATGTAAAGTCTAAGCTCTCCACCTCAGAAATGGCAACTTGACAACCCTTCCCAACAAGGTAACTCTATGACCTCAATCTGGCCACTCTTTCCTCGAGGAGCGGGGTATTCCCTTCTAAGTTCAAGTTCAACCGGCTCAAGAAGAGGGGGAAGAAGAGAATGGGTCAAGGCCAGTGTAGCCAAGTACCCTTGGGAGCTTGACCAGTGTAGCCAAGTCTCCCTGCTGTAAGCTACAACAGGTGGATCATGAAACCAAGCTTTGCTTATTGCACTCTATATACATACTCCGGTGGGATTATCATTTTCTCTCAGACCCACCATTTTTTTGGAGTTCTTTTCTTTTTGCACATTTTTTTTTCAAGTGCATCTGTACAACATATACATGTGCAGCATATATACAAGGAGTTTTTCCTCTTGAGCCAGTAGACTATCCCTCTTTTGAAGCTTTATTGCAACCCACAACTCCCGTCGTTAGACCTCATGGCAGCCAGACCAAGTTGAGACGCACTTCCTTCACTATAAGAAGAAGAGAGGTTCCGCCTAGAAGTACTACCCTCATATGCTACCCCAAGTCAAGGAAGACTGCCTCCTCACCACCTCATCCGTGAAGAGCTCGGTGCATAGTGCTGTTGTCCAAGTAAAGCCATAATCTATATGAGTCATGTGTTGTTGTTAAGTGCTCTACTTAGGCTCATTGAGATGACATGTGATCATAGCCTAGTGGACTCAAAGAATTAAGTCACCATGGACCTGAAAAGCCTTAAACCTAAGCCCTATAAGGTTCCTCTTAGAAATTAGGTGGATTAAGATCTTAATCAAGCTCCATTTCTCAATTTAATTCCAGGCTAGTTTAAATGTCAACTATCATCCAGAAAAACTATATACATATGTACAAAAAGATGCTTATTTACACAAATTTTACAATCATGCAAAATTTTTGAAAAATGTTTTGAAATCATGTATGAATGATGCATGAAGTGCAAGTTTTGCAAAAAGATATTTACACACATCTACACAAGATTTTTGCAAACTTTTGATTTTCAAAACATTTTGGAAAATTTTTGTACTATATACATAATTTTGATACAAAAATATTTACACAAGCTTTACACAAAAGATTTTTGAAATCATTTTTACAAAAATAATTTGTACACTAGCTATGTATGTGCAAATAAAAGAAGATTATGTACATGAAAATTTTTAATTTTTGTGGTTTTTAGCCATTTTTATTTATTAACACACTCACACAAAGTACGAGTTATGGCTAAAGTATATATGAAATATATACACACCCCCTATACTTAGCTCGAACGATGTCCTCAAAGTCAAGAGCGATGAAGAAGACATAACTCGTGCTAGGTATAGGAAAGTGAAAAGAAAGGGTATACAAAAGGGAAATGAAAAGTCAAGAGGGACTCAGGTCTCCCCCCTATACTTAGGATCAAATAATCCTAAGTATAGCAGGCTGTATACTAAGGAAAAAACTGAGTGCAGAATGTACAGGGTCTACCCCCCCTATACTTAGGGTGAAATATCCCTCAGTATAGGCAGCAATAACAGGGGTAAATAGAAACTAAAGAAATACTCAAAAGGTCTCACATCCCCCCTATACTTAGGGTAAAGTGCACCCTAAGTATAGCATAATCACAAGATGGAGAAAGGGATGTGGGACTAAAGAATGTGGTGATATGGACATCTGGATCTATACAAGGCAGAAGATCAGTGAAACTCAGGCGTGAGATGCATTGGATGTGAGTCAAAGACCACATCTCACGCAAAATGAATAGGGGCAAGATCAACGACCCGCGGCTCATGATCTAGAAATGGCTTGAGCCGCTGGCCGTTCACTCGAAAGGTACTCTCAGAAGACAACTCAGATATGTCGATGCTACCGTTGTCGTGTACCTTTCTAACCAGATAAGGTCCCTTCCATTTTCTCTGTAGCTTCCCTGGAAATAGGCGTAGCCTCGCATCAAACAGCCATACTCTCTGTCCAATCTCAAAATGTTTGTGGCTGATATGAGAATCATGCCATTCCTTGACCTTCTCCTTATAATGTAGGCTGCTTGAGAAAGCTGCATCTCTAAGCTCCTCCAGGGCAGCTAGCTCTGCCCTTCTCTGGTCTCCCATACCATCTGGATCCATCAAAATATCTGTGACTGCCCAAAGTGACTTGTGCCTCAGCTCAACAGGTAAATGGCATGGCTTGCCATACACGAGGCGAAAGGGAGATGTGCCCAAAGGTGTCTTGAAAGACGTCCTATATGCCCACAAGACCGAGTCCAAAAGCTGTGACCAATCCTTTCGGTCAGGGCGGACGACTTTCTGCAATATAGTCTTGATCTCCCTATTCGACACTTCGGCTAGACCATTCGTCTGTGGATGGTAAGGTGTAGCAACACGATGGTCTATGTCGAACTCGCTAGCAAGTGCCTTCACCTGGTCGTTGATAAAGTGAGATCCCCCATCAGAAATCAGAACTCGTGGAACCCCGAACCGCGTGATGATATGCTTCCTCAAAAATCTGCAAACGGTCCTCGCATCAGCGGCTCGGGCAGGGATAGCCTCCACCCAACGACTCACATAATCAATGGCCAACGGAATGTACTCAAATCCCTGACTCTTAGGGAATGGACCCATGAAATCGATGCCCCATGCGTCAAAAACCTCACAGAAGTGAATGGGCTGCATCGGCATCATATCACGCTGTCCACAAGTGCCCATCCTCTGACAGTCAGTACACCTCTTCACGAACTCATCAGAGTCCTTGAAGAGAGTAGGCCACCACAAGCCGGATTGGAGCACTTTCTGTGTCGTTCTCCTCCCAGAATGATGTCCTCCTGCCTCAAGCTTGTGGCAGTAAGTGAGGACGCTATGGTGTTCCTCCTGAGGAATACACCGATGCCAGACGCTATCCCCTCCTTCGTGGTAAAGGATGGGATCCTCCCAATGGTAAGACTTGGCCTTCGCGAGGAAGGTCTCAAGCCTCTGCCGGGGCCAATCTTGTGGGACTTTCCCAGCAACGAGGAAGTTCACAATATCGGCGTACCATGGGAGTGAGGCGATAGCAAGGATCGCCTCATCTGGGAAGGTATCTCTAATAGGGTCAATCTGCTCAGAATCCTCAGGCTGCTCTCGTCGGGAGAGATGATCCGCCACCACATTCTTGACTCCAGGCTTATCCTTGATCTCAATATCGAACTCCTGGAGTAGAAGGATCCATCTAGTCAGTCTGGCCTTGGCATCCTTCTTTGCCATGAGGTACCTGATGGCGGTGTGATCTGTAAACAAAGTCACTCTAGATCCAATGATATACGATCTGAACTTATCTAGGGCAAACACTACGGCTAGCATCTCCTTCTCTGTGACCGTGTAATTCCGCTGGGCGGAATCCAATGTGCGGCTAGCGTAGTGTATGGCAAATGGAACTCCATCCCTCCTCTGTCCCAGCACTGCCCCTATGGCAAAATCGGAGGCATCCGTCATGATCTCGAATGGGAGAGACCAATCAGGCGGCTGGAGGACAGGAGCCTCAATAACACACTGCTGGAGAGTCGCGAACGACGAAAGACACTTGTCATCGACAAGGAACTCGGTGTCTTTCTTCAAGAGATCAGTCAACGGTCGGGCAATCCTGCTGAAATCCTGAATAAATCTCCTATAAAATCCAACGTGCCCCAGGAATGACCGTAGCAGCCTCAGATTGGATGGCGGTGCGAGTTTCCTAATGACATCAACCTTGGTCGGATCAACCTCCATGCCCCTGTTGGAGATGATATGGCCAAGCACCGTCCCTTGAGTCACCATGAAGTGACTCTTCTCCCAAGATAGCACCAAATGATACTCAATACATCGTTGGAGTACTCGATCTAGGCAGTCAAGACAAGAATCGAATCCGTCGCCGTAGATCGAGAAATCATCCATGAAGACCTCCAAACACTCCCCTACCATGTCCGAGAAGATCGACAGCATGCACCTCTGAAAAGTCGCAGGGGCATTGCATAGCCCAAATGGCGTGCGTCGAAAAGCATATGTGCCAAAGGGACAGGTAAAGGTGGTCTTCTCCTGATCCTCAGGAGCGATGGCCACTTGGTTGTAGCCCGAGTACCCATCCATGAAGAAATAATGGCTCTTCCCTTCCAGTCTCTCAATGATCTGATCAATAAAAGGCAGGGGGAAATGGTCCTTCTTGGTGGCATGGTTGAGTCTCCTGTAGTCAACACATACCCTCCAAGAGGTGGGTACTCGTGTAGCAATCTCCTCTCCCGACTCACTGATCACAGTCGTGATGCCCGTCTTCTTGGGCACCACATGCAAGGGGCTGACCCACTTGGAGTCGGAAATGGGATAAATAAAATCTGCACTCCACCATTTTGATATTTCCTTCATCACGACCTCTCTCACGTTGGGGTTCAGACGCCGCTGGAACTCACAGGACGGCTTCGCCCCTTCCTCGAGATAGATATGGTGGGAGCACACTGATGGACTAATCCCATGGAGATCTGCTACGCTCCATCCGATCGCCTTGCGATTCTTTTCAAGAACCCCCATCAAACGGGATTCCTGCTCTCCAGTCAACTCGGCGGAGATGATGACTGGGTACATCTCTGGCTCGCCCGCAAGGAATCGATACTTCAGCGAAGTAGGGAGCGTCTTCAGCTTTGGAAAGCTCGGTGCTGGCAAATCTGGCTGCGGAAGAAACTGAGTGAATGCTGCTAAGTCTGCCAAATCTGCCTGGGAAAGTGAAAGCGTACTCTCGCAAACTGGATCGGGAGAAGGCTGCTCAACTGCACTGTCTCTGGTCTGCTCTGTATCTGCCTCCTCCTCATCTGTAGGCTCAGGTGGAATTAGGTCTGGCATCTGATCATCACAATCGGCCCAATCAGACTCTGAATCCGAGGGATCTGTATCAACCGCGGTGGCATCAGTACCACCGGAAAACAAGGTGGCCTCAGCACCACCATCACTGAAAATTGTGTCGCGATCAATGACCGGCTCTGCTGCCTCTGTGGTATCCTGAACCAGGGCTGTGCTCTCCAGACTCTCCTCTGCTATCATCTCAGCATCAGTTGTATCTGAATATGAGAGGATGGTCTGTGCTACCGGATCTGCCCAAGCTGCCTCATCGTCTGTGATCACAAAATCACAGTCCTGGTGGATGTCTGGCTTTGCGTCTGTCAGCAGCTCTGAACCTGTACTCGCATCTGAGCGGGCTCTCTCTCTAGCTCTGTAGTCCTCGACCGTCTCTATTTGTATACTCTCGCCCTCGACGCGAAAGTACACCTTCCCGCTATCATGATCAGTCACCTCCTTGGCTGTGGCCAAGAACGGACGACCAAGGATGATGGGGGTATCGGTCACTGACTCAGGGATCTCCATGTCCAACACTACGAAGTCCACGGGGAATTTCAGGCCCTGAATCGTGACGATAACATCTCGTAATAACCCCTTCGGCCTCTTGACAGATCGATCAGCGAACTGAAGGACTGTCCTACTCTGTCGAAGAGTGCCCAACTCGAAGCGGTCGAGAAGGGCTGCCGGAAGAAGGTTAATCGATGATCCGCTATCTAGAAGAGTACGGTCGAACCTCTGCTTACTGATCTGGCATCTGACATACGGGGCCCCTGAATCTGGCCTCTTGGCTAGCAGTCGGTTCTGGATCGCAAAACACGTGGCTTTCGTCAGCACATGGATCTCTGAAGTGTGGTTCCTCCTCCTTCTCCTGACTGTAGTCCTATCTCTCAAAGAACGCTGGAGAAGGGGGATGCGCTGCAAAGCCTCTTGGAGGGTCAGCTGGATATGGAATCGGTCTATCATGCTCTGGCTGAACTCCTCAAGCTCTCTCTTTTTTGGATCTTTTTCTTTTTTCTTCCCCTTCCCCATCTGAAGGGCTCTGGGGAAGGGGATCACAGGGTCCTTCGCAGATGAAGGACTAGGAAAAGGCCTAGACGGTTCGACGA